>ML381040.1:0-12528 GCA_005239525.1 Nicotiana knightiana | reverse complement strand
AGCACATAAAATGCAAGGTATATAATGCTTAAAATCATGAATTCTAGCCACGCATCAGTGTTGGACCCGACCTTTGTTCCAGCTCATCACTACTTTCAACCTAAGGTTAGGTTTGTTACTTATTGAGTACATGGGGTTGGTTGTACTCATACTACACTTATTCACCTTGCGTACAGATGTTGGCTGTTGATATTGCTGTGTTCAATGGGAGCAGCATTAAAAGATGTTAATGCATTTCGGTGGTAGTTGCCTCTTAATCATTGTAGCCTTAGATTATTAAAAATCTATCTATACAGTTCGAATGGATGGTGTATTATTTCATACTAGCTTTGTAGCTTCCAATCTTAGAAGCTCATGATTTGTATTACCAGTCCTTGGAAATGTATAAGTTTCAGATATCTTTTTACTTAAATGTCTTATCATTCTCATTAGAAATTGGATAGTTGTTAACTGGCTTACCTAGCGGGTTGGGTTAGGTGCCATCACGACTAGTTGGATTTTGTGTCGTGACGGGCCCGCTCCACAAGAAAGGAAGGAACTTATCAAGTTACGTGACACATGCTTACAACACAGTACTTGAACACAAAGTGAATATAACCTTTACCGTTTTTCAAATAACTTGCCAACAACACAGGGTGATAAGGCTCGGCCTAGCATAATATANTATATATATATATATATATATATATATATATATATATATATATACATATATATATATATATATATAGTTCCAAATTAATTTCAATTATAAATCTAGTTAATTAAGACAGTAGAGTGAGTTCAAATAATTCACATATTACGTGATAAAGTCCTACGTCTACCCGGATATAAACATGTTTTATCTACGTACGGACTCTCGTCACCTCGTACGTACGTAGAACCCATAGCTAGTAGCACATAACAATTATATCACCTAGGGGTAGTTTCCCCCTCACAAGGTTAGACAGGAGACTTACCTCGCTTCGAAGTTCCATAACCGGCTCCATCGCCACTTGTCAGGACCCAAATTTCCCTTCCGTTGGGTATCGTGATGACACCCAACGGAGCTAACGGAGTTGACAGAATTCCATTCCGGATTCATCTTCACACAGTTCTAGATACGGTCCGATTTCTAAGGCTAAAATTCACATTAAAGGACTATGTGTCCAAAATCACTCCGAATTTCACCACTCAATGCTCCGACAAGTTCCAGTAACACAAATAGACATGGGAGAAGCAGTTATTAGGGGATATGGGTGCTAACTCTCAAAACGACCGACCGGGTCGTTGCATGGGACCACGGGACCCCGTCCTAATATACCAACAAGTCCTAAAACATCATATGAACTTAGTCAAGCCTTTGAATCATATCAAACAATGTTAAAATCACAGATCACACCCCAATTCAAGCTTAATGAACTAAGGAAATTCATACTTCAACAAACGATGCTGAAACTTATCAAATCACGTCCGATTGACTTCAAATTTTGCACACAAGTCACATTTGACATTACGGACAAACTTCCCAAAAATCTTCTAATTTTCCAACTCTCGCCAATTATTGCTGAAATGACCTACGGGCCTCCAAATTAACATCTGAACATGCTCCTAATACCAAAATCACCATATGAAGCTATTGGAACCGATAAAATTCCAATCATCTTCACGTAAGTCAAACTATGGTCGACTCTTACAACTCGAACTTCACACTTAGGGACTAAGTGTCCCATTTCACTCCGAAACCAAAAACCAAACCTCCCGGCAAGTCACATAATCACATAATGAAATAGAGAGAGCGATAAATTGGGATTCGGGAATAATACTCTCAAAATGAATGGCAGGGTCATTACATGCTTACCAGACCAGGTATTAGTGAACTGGTCCGTACGTGGAGACTTCAAGGTACATATGCCAACGTCCGCAGACCTCTGATTTCCCCTCTATCTATGTTATGTTATTTCCTTATCCTCATTAGACTCTGATTTATAGGGATATTTAGCAATTCTCTTTATAGATTGTGACTTATATCTACCGGGATTTGGGTGTTGCTTTAGTTGCAGTTTTTATTTATTACAATTGTTGATGTTTTGAGTTTTAGCTTAATATTTCAGTTATTCCGCATACTTGTTAGACTTACCTAGTCTTGGAGACTATGTGCCATCACGACATCCTACATAGGAAAATTGTGGTCGTAACATGTTCTATATATGTTCTACAAGTATATAAATATCCAATATGATTAAAAGACTCTTTTAGAACGTTGGATTAAATTGTTAGATATGAGACTACTAAGAGTAAGGAAAAAATTATATATTGCTAAATTTAAATAAAATAGAAAATTGCAAATAAAGTGAATAGAAGATTAAAAAAAATAGTACACTTGAATATTGAAAAATAAATCTTATATTCAACATTATTTACACCATAAAACAATTCTAGTACTATTCCACTCAGAAAGATTTGACACCTTTATCACGAAATTCTTTTACAAATCAATACTGATATATGAATGAATTGAGAAAATATAAATGAAGGTGATCTAAAAAGGTGGTGGCATACAAACAACACTTTAAAAGAATAATTCAAGACCTCTCGCAATTCAATACATTTAATGGGCAAATAGTAGTAAGCAAATTAAAGTGTTACAACATGGTAACAATTCTATTGTAGCATGTGGACAACATTATCGATCGACTTTAGCTTGACAGAAGCAGAATCTCCTCTAGCAGATACCAACTATATGAACCGTTGATTTGACAAAGATATAACCAAGGTACGTAAACAATTAGACATACAATGAATCATTTATATTATGAAGACTGTATAGGGTCCGAATTCAATGGTAAAGGCAAAATGTAATGTCCAGATGTAGGATGACTGAAGAAGGAAACTGGATATTATTCGTAGATTCTGAAGGTGAAGAACCTGAACAACAAATCATGGTTCTTCACCTCCAGGACCTACAAATAGCATACGGTTTCCTTCTTAAGTCATCTAACAGTTTGGGGAATGCATTCCGACCTTACCATTGAATCCGATCCAATACAGTTTGCATGACCAAAAATAAATTCAATGTCTGACTTTGTTGTTTGTGTACTTTAGGTGTACCTTTGCCGCATCTATAATTCATGTTTTGCGGCAGACGAGATAAAAATAGAGACATAGAGATTTACATGGCTCAACCAATATGTCTGTGGGTAAGAAGGAAAAGTTTCAGTATATAAAATATATAGAAAACGAATTAGAAATCTCACTCTACTTTACATAGAAAAAACACAAAGGAATTTCTCACAAATTCACTCAAAAAAAAGTTTATACAAATATTTCTTAAATCTCACTTCTCTAATAATATCTCACAATTCTCTTTCTTCCAATATTTTTCTTACAACACTCACGAAGAGTTGATAAAACATTGATAGAAAAATGAGAAGAAGTTGCTTCTATTTATAGGTAAATTTTCCAAAATAACCAAAACATTTTCCATTTGGGTCCACTTGAAATAAATTAGTTGCCAAGTTGAAACTGGACAGTTTTCATGAGTTGACACTAAAATCATATATGTTTTTATTTAATTCCAACCCCACCCTTGGTGTTTTTGTTTCGAAAGGTCTATTTTACCCATTCATATATGTCGTTATTACTCCACTTTCCTCTTATGTTCAAGAAATAACGTTATTCTAAAGCCCTTATTTGGAATGCATTAGATCTTTCTAAATGTTGTGTTCTTGCCAATTTTTGCAAGTATCTTTCTGCCTATTGATTAGTCATTTATTACTTTAGTTGTCCAGTATATTTCGTAAATATGACAAACTTTAAGTGCTTTGCTAATACCTAAAATGACGATCTTGATGACGTCAGAGGAGTAAAGATGCACACGGTTATTTCTTTTCTGTTACTTGATGTGAAAGCTTTAGATCGTAAACTAATTGTGATTTATTACTTTCGCGAAATGAGAATTTAAGTTATCATTAATATTAGACATCAAATTATCATTACTACTTGATTTTAAAGTCTGCAACCATGTTTCTTTTTGAGTTTGTGTTTGTCACATGGGCAAATTCAACTAACTTTTGTGTAACTTTGATTTAACAAAAAGTTGAGATCCTACTTGTGGAAATAGCATGATGAGAAAAAGAGTATATTTGAAGTTCTGCTTTGAAGTGTTATACATTACGCATATATGGTTGAATAATTTTTTTTAAGTTGACTCTAAAACAAAATAATTGAATTTACTTCTAACCATACCCCTAGTGCCAGATATAATGTTATATTCTCATGTACGCATATCAATTACCATTGATTGTCCCTTGCAACATACCTTATAGTCCATACTCTTTTTACTTTCTTTTTAAAAGGTACTCAAGACTTGTCCTAAAGAGTAAATAATGAAATTAAATTGCAAGATATGTCGTCCCTTAGAATAAGAAAAAAATTGATTGAATAAAGTCAATATAGTAACTAAAAAGAAATTTACACTTGATTATTGAGAATATAAAACATCGTCTATTCATTATAACTTTGAAATGAACATCCTAAAACGCTATACTTTTTTAACAATCATAAACCATGAAAATATATTTTTTGCATAACACTAAGATTTTTTCCAATTTTGCTTTAATATTTTATGATGCCACAGAAACAAATTACAATAAGAACTTTAAAAATCGAAGGAAACTACTGAACTAATTTTCCTTTTACTTTAATTTTCAATTTTATTCTTTACGTACTAGTAGATTGCAAGCACATAAATGAAACTATACACGAGTATATAGAAGTGACTTATATTAGCATCATAATTTCGTTTAGGAAAGGGTAGTTTCTCACAATTATTTTTTGTTTCGGCTAGAAAAGGGTAGTTTAGTCCGGCCCCGCTCCTACAGGGTATAAATACACCAAAAATATATTTTTGAAGGGACTTTTGACCTACGAAAGAATTGAGAAGCAACTAAGGCAAGAAGTCACAAGAGTTCATCAAGATTTTAACCAACAATCGGTGCAATACGAGAGTTTTTATCTGTCACGATCCAAAATCCACTATAGGCTTTGATGGCGCTCAATGTCGTCGTTAGGCAAGCCAATGGTGAACTATCACATTAATTGTCCATTTTATTACTTCCGAAATCATAAATTTATTAAGGAAGGAAATTTACACTTTTAAATCCACGGGAACGTAATAAGTAGTAGTTTATAAGAGAAATGAAAGGCGATAATGATATATAAACCCATAAGCAACAACTAGCATAACCCAAATCCCAGTGTCATGAGTACATGAGCATTTAATAAGGAATACAATAACAATACAACATCTGTCCGGAATGTAAATAAGACAGGATAAAGTAAATAGTACGATGAAGACTCTGTGGGCTATGGTGCGTAGCCTAGATTGCAGCTCACCATAAAGTCTCCTCAGCAGCTGCGACGCGCCAAGATGACCACCAGATGAACATGACGGATCCTGCACATTTAGTGCAAAACTGCAGCATGAGTATGTAAATCAATGCGTACCCAGTAAGTATCTAGCCTAACCCGGAGAAATAGTGGCGAGGGGTCGACATCGGCACTTACTAGAGGTCCAATAAAGCAATATAATAAATCATAAGCAGATATGGAGCACACATCAATAATGGGGTAATCTGTAAGTAAGTTCTTTTAAAGGTATGAATTTATTAGTCATGTATTCTACCTAAACAACTCAGATGTATCAAGTGCTAGTATCAAACAGATAAGGAATAACACATGAAATGCCACGTATCAATGGAAGGATAATCTCGTGAATATTTGACTGCCAGCGATATAACGTGCGATTATGCCGAGGTCGTTTGGCCTGATCTAAAACAATGTGTACACTACCGAGGGTCGAGCGACACGAACTATAGATGCATCTATTATACTGCCGAGGCGGGCCTTGTAACGACCCGACCAGTCGTTTTGAGCATTTGCACTTTGCTCCATAGTTTGCGGGCATGACTAGCTCCGTATAATATATCATGACTTGTGTGAATCATCAGTTTTGGTTTTTAGGTTATTCGGAACTGATTTGGAAGAATGATTCTCAACTAGGAAGCTTTAAATTGGAAGAGTTGACCGAGTTTGACTTTTTAGTATATGACCTCGGATTGGAGTTTTGATGGTTCCGTTAGCTTTGTTGGGCGATTTTGTACTTAGGAGCGTCCGGATTGTGATTTGGAGGTCCGTAGTTGAATTTGGCTTGAAATGGCGAAAGTTGAATTTTTGGAAAGTTTAACGCGAGTGGATTTTTTGATATCGGATTCGGATTGTGTTTCTGGGAATTAGTATTGCTTCGTTATGTCATTTAGGACTTGTTTGCAAAATTTAGGTTCATTCCGGGTGGTTTTGATAGGTTTTGGTGTCGGTTGTGGAATTTGGAAGATCCAAAATTCATTAGGCTTAAACCTATGTGCGATTCGTGTTTTTGATGTTGTTTGAGGTGATTTGAGGGCTCTACTAAGTTCGTATGATGTTTTAAGACTTGTTGGTATATTTGGACGGGGTCCCGAGTGGCTCGGGTGAATTTCGGATGAGGTTCAGATCATTTTCGTTTCATAGTGCATTGCCGAAGGCTGCTGGTTCTTGTGTTTCCGCATCTGTGGAAGAATGGACATAGGTGCGAGCCTGTAGATGCCAATAGTTGGTCGTAGAAGCAAAGGAAGGAGTGCCTAGAATAGATCATCGAAGTGGGGCTTTGAGGCGCATTTGCGGTCCCGCAGAAGTGAAGATCTTGGGCGTAGAAGCGAGATCTAGCGCATAACCGTGTTTGGCTTCGCACCTGCGGTTGCACAGATGTCATGCCCCAAACCTGGGGAGGCTTGGCTGGAACGTATGTTAAGACTATGATCTTCCTTCTTTTTGGCACAAGGCGAGAATACTCATTGATTAACAAAGCATCTAGGTCATACTTGTACATAGAGAAATAAAATGTTAGATATGGAAGTCTTTTGGATGCTTCTGACTTCCACTCAACGTCTAACAAAAGTATTCTGGCTAATTGGAGCAAGGGGAGACAAACATGTCATGTGAAATTTGTATGACAAGAAGGCTCCAAAAGGTTGCTAGGAAAATGATTATAGACAGCTGAGGTTATGCGGAAGCAAGAGTTATTTGAAAGGGAAGTTGGCTGTGGGTATGTTTTTGGTAGTTCGCAGTGGGTATCTTAATCTAATGTCAGTGTTGGTTTCACTATGCTACAAGGGTCAATATAGAAACCTTTTCCAAGAATATCATACGGATTTTTTCCTACTCCAGGTAGGTTAAGGCTAAGCCTTTTTTGTTTTTTGGCATGATCTTGTTTTTACAAAAGTTTGATAACGAGGCATAAAGAAAAATTCATATCCCGGAATTTACGTATATTTTGCGAGTCTCGCAAGTTATATATTTTCTTTATTGAGACTTCATATTCATTTGACTATTTCCTTCTTCCAGTCAAGAGAACATAGAGTTTATATATATACAGTATCACAGTATTTTCATTACCATCGAGCTATAATCGATGGGCAGGCCCCTATTGGGCAACCTCTGATCAGATGGTAAGTTATATACCGAGCCTACTGTAGTCGAGCCTATGAGCGAGCCCAGTTGGTCGAGATACAGAGCCTAATATGGCCGAGCACCTATGAGCGAGCCTACTACAACAGAGCAGTTATATATATATACCGAGCCTTATAGGGGCGAACATCTATTTTACTTACTATATTGAGAGGGTTGAGTCAGTACCAGCAGGTGAGCATATCTTCAGATTATCTTTGACTTCCAGTTACTTTCAGTTATTATATTATCAGTTCGGTTTCAGCTTTCAATATATTGCCTTACATACTCAGTACATTATTCGTACTGACTTCCTTTTGTTGGGGACGCTGCATCCATGCCTGCATGTATAGATAATCAGATAGACGAGCCCTCATAGTAGATGAGGTTTTCATTCAGTGAAGGATCGGTAAGACTCCATCTCATTCGGAGTGCAGGCGAGTCTATGAGTCATTGTGTCAGAGTTTTGCTATAGACGTATGGGTAAGTCAGTGCCCTGTCATGTTTGATATTAAATAATCTTCTAGGCTTTGTAGACAGAGGTTCAGTTGGTACAGTATGTCAAAGGCCTTGACGGCCTATATGTATTTATGTTTTAAGAACGATAGTTTATTGATACAGTGTTGCCCACTTACAGTTGTACATTATGAGTCATGGCCATGTTGGCCCATGATAGTTACATAACAATTATATCACCTAGGGGTAGTTTCCCCCTCACAAGGTTAGATAGGAAACTTACCTCGCTTAGAAGTTCCATAACCGGCTCCATCGCCACTCTAACACCTCAAAGCAATGCTCGTCACTCAGAAACTAGTCAAACAATGTGCAAACCAATAAAAATATACTCTAATAGACGTAATAAATCAATTTATATCAATTCTCAACTTCGCTTGAAACGTCAGTAATGTCAACCCTCGAGCCCATGTGCCCGGAACCCGTCAAAAGTCACAAAATTCGACAACGCATTCAATTACGAGTCCAACCATACTAGTTTCTTAAATCTGACTCCGAACAACGTTCAAAACTCAAGAATTCATTCTATGAAGCTTTAGACAAAAAACCCCAATTTCTCTTTTTAAATCATCAACCAAATGTCAAAAAACAAGGATAGATTCATGAAATATAATCAAAACTGAGGAGAGAACACTACCCCAATCAATATGGCAGAAATTGCTTCAAAAATCGCTTCAATCAAAACTTCATAGCTCCAAATATGATAAAATGGTCGAAACCCCCCGATATATAGCTCCTGCCCAGGTATATACCTTTTGCGATCGTGACAAGGTAGTACCTAGATCTTTAGTGCAGAAGAGTAGTATGAGTACACCACAACAGTACCTAGTAAGTGCCAAGCCTAACCTCGGTAGACTAGTGACGAGGTCAGGTCAGGGCCCTACTGGGAATAATAGGCAAAACAAGGCGGAAGATATAATAATTTAATGAGATTACAGAGAAGTGTAACAAGAGAAATTCACGGAAAAATAACAACATGAAATTCAAGAAGACAACTACAACACGTAAGGACACAATAATCTTACAAGTTAAGAAACAACAACACAACAATAGTAATACAGCAAATAGAGGTAAACAACTGGGGTGCTCCCGAGGTACCGCCTTGTATCCCAAAAGTAAATATCTCACAACAGCGTAACAGAAGCCTCGTGCAAACAATGATAATCGCACGACATAAATCTCTTTCCACAACAACACTCCGCACGACAAAAACCTTGTGCAACAATAACACTCTGTACGACAAAAACTCATGCCACAATAACATACTACACGACAAAAACCTTGTGCCACAACCAATTAGTTATCTCAACAAAATCACGAAAACAACACATAACAAATGGAACAATGAAATTACAAAAAGGAATCCTACAGTTAAAGGATGAATATGAATCCAGAGGAAGCAGGTAATTAAACTAAGCATGTTTCACAAATTGCAAGTAAGAGATAAGACACATAGACATGTGACATTAGGCTAAACATGATGACTACACTCGCTAGAGTAATTAAGGGAATGAAAAAAATAACTACTTAGTAAAAATTATATTTTCAACATTTGGCCCGAGTATGCGCTCGTCACCTCGCGTACTTAGCGTTCACGTATTGCAATTTACCATAAAAATACCAAATCCTAAGGGGAATTTCCCCCACACAAGGTTAGACAAGTCATTTACCTCATATCTCACTCAATCAATCAATAAGAATGTCTTTCCCTCAATTTTCCGACTCTGAACGACCCAAATCTAGCCAAAAGCAATTACATACTATAAATATAATTATAAGAAACTAATCTAAATAATGAAATTATTACGTTAACAAGGAATTAAAAAATCACCCCAAAAATTCGATCTGGGCCACGTCTCAGAATAGGGTAAAAGTCACAAAATACGAACACCTATTCAACCACGAGTTCACCCTTACCAAAATTACTCAAATCTGATACCAAAAAAAGATCAAAACCTCAAAGATCGACCTAGGGGTGTTTCCAACTTTTCCTCCAATTTCTCAACCCAAATCCTTAATTAAACAAAGAAATTAATAATAGATTAGTGGAAATTAATCATAAACGAGTCAAGAATCCTTACCCATATATTTCCTCTCAAAATCCCTCAATAATTTGCCTCAATCCTGCCTATTTAGGTCCGAAAATCAAAGTGAGCTCAAACCCTCGAAAATAGGCCTTTTCTGCTAGATAAACTGCTTCTGCGAGGCCTTAGCCGTATTTGCGGCTCCGCACTTGTGGAATTTCCATCGCTGGTGCGGCCATCACTTAGGCCCATGAAAAATCACTTCTACGACACCCTAAGAGCACTTGCTCTTGCGCTTATGCAAAGGGGAAGCCACATATGCACTTCCGTTTCTGCGCGCACTGATCGCACCTGCGGTCCTTGCGGGCCTGACTCACTCACGCTTCTGCGGCTCAAGGAAGCTTATATGGTGCCACACCTGTGGCCCAAGGTGCGCAAGTGCGATTACGCCAGACACTGCCAAGCTTCAGCAATGCACCAAGTCCAATTTTGTTCCGGATTCAAATCCAAATCACACTCGGGCCCCTCGGGACCCCGCCCGAATATACCAACAAGTATTAAACATCATACGGGCTTAGTCAAGCCTTTAAATCATATCAAACAATGTTAAAACCATGGATCACACCCCAATTCAAGCTTAATGAACTAAGAAAATTCTAACTTCAACAAACAATGCCGAAACTTATCAAATCTCGTCCGATTGACTTCAAATTTTGCACACATGTCACTTTTGACATTATGGACAAACTTCCCCAAAATCTTCTAATTTTCCAACTCTCGCCAATTAACGCCGAAATGACCTACGGGCCTCCAAATTAACATCTGAACACGCTCCTAAGACCAAAATCACCATATGGAGCTATTGAAATTGATAAAACTCCATTCCGGAGTCATCTTCACGTAAGTCAAAGTAAGGCTGACTGTTACAATTGGAACTTCACACTTAGGGACTACGTGTCCCATTTCACTCCGAAACCAAAAACCAAACCTCCCGACAAGGCACGTAATCACAAAATGAAATAGAGAGAGCGATAAATTGGGGTTTGGGACTAATACTCTCAAAATGACTGGTCGGGTCATTACATGCCTACCGGACCAGGTATTAGTGGACTAGTATGTACATGGAGATTTCAAGGTACATCTGCCAGCGTCCGGAGACCTCTGATTCCCCCTCTATCTATATTATGTTGTTTCCTCATCCTCATTAGACTTTGATTTATAGGGATATTTAGTAATTCTCTTTATAGATTGTGACTTATATCTACCGGGTTTTGGGTGTTGTTTATACTTTAGTTGCAGTTCTTATTTATTACAATTATTGACGTTTTGAGTTTTAGCTTAGTATTTAAGTTATTCCGCATACTTGTTAGGCTTACCTAGTCTTGGAGAATAGGTGCCGTCACGACATCCTACGGAGAAACATTATGGTTATAACATGTTGTATATATGATCTACAAGTATATTGCCACGACCCAAAATCCTAACTTAGGCCATGATGGCGCCCAACAGCGGGGTCAGGCAAGCTAACTCTCAATTTACTAAGGATTCTTTCTTATTAGATTAAACATTTCAACATATAATCAGTTTTTAAAACTTAAAACATGATTCGACAAGGATAAATCGCCAGTTTTAATCAAAAACAGTCATAAAGAGGCGTGACCCAATATATATATACAAACCCAAAATTCATAACAACTATCACGTGTGTGCCAGGAAGTAGTGTCACATGTCCTACGGGTATACTAACAGAATATACAAATGATATCATATACAGTCCCACTGTCTGAAGGAAATAGACGGGAAATAAGTAAAAGAAACCCCATGGTGCTTCCAGAGATCGCCAGGAGAAAAAGCAACTCACCGTGAAGTCAGGTTCGTCTAATATCAAGTCAAGCTCCGGTCCGACAACCAGATGCACCAGCCTCAGAACCTGTACAATTAAGTACAGAAGCGTAGCATGAGTACATAAATATATATGTACCCATTGAGTATCCTTCCTAACCTCGAAGAGGTAGTGACGAGAGGTCGACATGACACTCACTAAGATCCAACAATATAATTTAACAGAATATGATAGAAATGGTAGGCATGTAAAGGCAGTGAAGAAACAAATATATATATAAGGCATTGAAACCCAAGGAAGTAATGGGAATGAATAAAATAATTACTACTTCACTTTCCCCCAAATATCTGTCAAATCGATATCCATGAATTTGGTAACAAATAAATCATGTGCATGCAGAGTAAGGACAACCGTTCGGAGTCATAAGATAGTCATGTCTGTGCACTTCCGAGGGTCGAACTGCCTGAACAATAAGTGCACCTTTCCATAAAGTACTCACATCTATGCACTGTCGAGGATCGGACAGCCAGTACCAAAAGTGCATCTCTCAATCCTCTCTATGCACTTCTGATGCGAGACTAAATTGCATAGTTTAACATGTGATATACCTTACATTTTATGCGC
>ML381039.1:9752-33180 GCA_005239525.1 Nicotiana knightiana | reverse complement strand
AGACAGTGACCTTGGCTTTGCCAGGGGTGCCTCGTTTGGAGTGGAAGGGAACTCCTAGTCATTCTTCTGGTAGAGTTATTTCTTATATGAAGGCTCGGCGCATGGTCGGGAAGGGTTGTTTGGCCTATCTGGCCTATGTTCGTGATTCTAGTGCCGAGGTTCCTTCCCTGGAATCGGTGCCCATGGTTCGTGAGTTTCCAGAGGTTTTCCCTGCTGACATGCCGGGTATGCCACCCGACAGGGATATTGATTTTTGTATTGAGTTAGCTCAGGGCACCCGACCTATTTCTATTCCGCCATATCGTATGGCCCCGTCAGAGTTGAAAGAGTTGAAAGATCAGTTGCAGGATTTGTTGGATAAAGGCTTCATTAGGCCTAGTGTCTCTCCTTGGGGTGCTCCAGTATTGTTTGTCAAGAAGAAAGATGGCTCGATGAGGATGTGTATTGACTACCGACAGTTGAATAAGGTTACTATTAAGAACAAGTATCCTTTGCCGAGGATTGATGATTTATTCGACCATCTTCAGGGTGCTTTAGTGTTTTCCAAGATTGACTTGAGAGCTGGTTACCATCAGCTGAGGATTAGGGCTTCTGATGTCCCTAAGACAGCTTTTTGCACTTGTTATGGGCATTATGAGTTCTTGGTGATGTCATTTGGGCTGACGAATGCCCCCGCCGCTTTTATGGAGTTGATGCACCGAGTGTTCAAGCCTTATTTGGAATCGTTCGTGATTGTTTTCATTGTTGATATATTGATATACTCTCGCAGCCGAGAGGAGCATGAGCAGCACCTTAGAGTCATCCTCCAGACTCTGAGGGATAGTCATTTGTATGCCAAATTTTCCAAGTGCGAGTTCTGGTTGAGTTCAGTTGCCTTTCTCGGCCATGTGGTATTGTCAAAGGGTGTTTAGGTGGATCCCAAGAAGATTTCAGCAGTCAGAGATTGGCCTAGACCCACCTCAGCTATAGAGATCCGGAGTTTCTTGGGCTTAGCAAGTTATTATCGCCGGTTTGTGGAGGGATTTTCATCCATTGCAGCTCCAATGACCAGGTTGACTTAGAAGAGTGCCCAGTTCAGGTGGTATGATGAGTGTGAGGCGAGCTTTCAGAAGCTCAAGACAGCCTTGACCACGACACCAGTGTTGGTTTTGCCCACAGGTTCAGGATCGTATACCGTGTATTGTGATGCTTCACGGGTTGGGCTTGGTGTAGTGTTGATGCATGATGGCAAGGTTATAGCCTATGCTTCTCGTCACTTGAAGGTCCATGAGAAGATATATCCAGTTCTTGACTTGGAGTTAGCATCTATTGTGCATGCATTGAAGATTTGGAGGCATTACTTGTATGGTGTGCCATGTGAGGTGTTCACGGATCATAAGAGCTTACAGTATTTGTTTAAAGAGAAGGAGTTGAACATGAGACACAGGAGATGGTTAGATTTGCTAAAGGATTATGATATTACCATTCTTTATCATCCGGGGAAGGACAATGTGGTGGCCGATGCTTTGAGCCGGAATTTAGCTAGTATGGGTAGTCTTTCCTATTTATCATTCAGAGAGTGACCTATTGCTTTGGATGTTCAGGCGTTAGTCAAACGATTTGTGAGATTGGAGGTTTCTGAGACTGGCAGTGTTTTGGCCCATACCGTGGCCCGTTCTTTATTGTATGATCGTATTCGGGCTAGGAAGTATGATGATCGCCACTTATGTGTTCTTAGAGATAGAGTCATGCACGGAGATGCCAAGCAGGTTACGGTTGATGATGAGGGAGTATTGAGGATGCAGGGTCGTATTTGTGTACCTGATGTGGATGGTATTCGTGAGTTAATACTTTAGGAGGCCAATAGTTCCCGATATTCTATTCATCCGGGCGCCGCAAAGATGTACCAGGACTTGCGGCAACACTATTGGTGGTGGAGGATGAAGAAGGATATTGTAACTTATGTAGCTCGGTGCTTGAACTGTCAGCAGGTTATGTACGAGCACCAGAGAGCCAGTGGTTTGATGCAGCAGATTCAGCTTCCCGAGTGGAAGTGGGAGCGTATCACCATGGTCTTTGTAGTTTGAATCCCACGGACTCAGAGGATGTTCGATGCAGTATGGGTCATTGTGGATAGGCTGACCAAGTCATCGCACTTCATTCCAGTATCATGTTCGTACTTAGCAGAAAAGTTGGCAAGGATCTATATGAGAGAGATTGTTGGGCTGCATGGTGTGCCCATATCCATTATATCAGACCAAGGTACTCAGTTTACCTCCCATTTCTGGAGAGTATTTCAGCGAGATTTGGGCACCCAAATTGATTTGAGCACCGCATTTCATCCTCGGACGGACGGGCAGTCCGAGCACACTATTCATATTTTGGAGGATATGTTGTGAGCGTGTGTTATTGACTTTGGTGGTTCATGGGACCAGTTCTTTCATTTAGCTGAGTTTGCCTACAACAACAACTATCAGTCGAGCATTCAGATGGCTCCGTACGAGGCGTTGTATGGTAGACGGTGTCGGTCTCCAGTCGGATGGTTTGAGACGGGAGAGGCTAGATTGTTGGGTTCTGAGTTAGTCCAGGATGCCTTGGACAATGTGAAGATCATTCGGGATAGACTTCGTACAGCTCAGTCCAGACAGAAGAGTTATGCGGATCGCAGAGTTCGAGATTTGGCATTTATGATACACGACCGGGTATTTCTTTGGGTGTCGCCCATGAAAGGCGTGATGAGATTAAGAAAGAAGGGAAAGTTGAGCCCTAGGTACATTGGTCCATTTGAGATTTTGGAAAAGGTAGAGGTGGTCTACAGACTTGCCTTGCCACCTAGTTTGTCAGCCGTGCATCCAGTATTTCACGTGCCTATGCTCCGGAGGTATGTTGCGGACCCATCTCATGTACTTGACTTCAGTGGTTTCCAGTTGAACAAGGATTTGTCTTTTGAGGAGGAGCCGGTAGCCATATTAGATCGGCAGGTGTGACAGTTG
This sequence comes from Nicotiana knightiana, assembly GCA_005239525.1. Taxonomy (NCBI): domain Eukaryota; kingdom Viridiplantae; phylum Streptophyta; class Magnoliopsida; order Solanales; family Solanaceae; genus Nicotiana; species Nicotiana knightiana. The sequence continues at coordinate 30,208 of ML381039.1, read as the reverse complement.
AGATCGAAGAGTTATCCTTCGATTTGTGTTCAGTGGAGAGGTCAACCTGTTGAGGCAGCTACTTAGGAGTCCGAGCCTGATATGCGGAGCCGTTATCCCCACCTTTTCCCCGATTCAGGTACTTTTCTATGTCCGTGCGAGGACGAACGGTTGTTTTAGAGGCGGAGATTGTGATGACCCAAAAGGCCATCTTGTGTAATTTAGCAGAAATTGTGTTTAGAGGCCCCGAAAGCCTCTGTTAATCTCACCTCGATATGCGTGTGTATCCCGGGTGTGTAGCCGAGAAGCTTTTATGTGAAAACTTGATGAAAATTTGATGTCATAATGATTAATTGATTAAAGTTGACTTTGTTCAATATTTCAGATAAACGGACCCGGACCCGTGATTTGACGGTCCCGGAGGGTCCGTAGAAAAATATGGGACTTGGGCGTATGCTCGGAATTGAATTCCGAGGTCCCAAGCCCGAGAAATGAATTTTTAAGGAAAATTGTTTTTTGAAAATAATAAAGACTTTTGAAAATGATAATTAATGTGAAAACCGTGTTTCTGGGCCCGTATTATGGTTCCGTAGCCCGGAACAAGTTGCATATATGTTATGTGAATTATCTGTGAAATTTGGTGTNTTATGTGAGTTATCTGTGAAATTTGGTGTAAAACGGACTTGAAATGTCGAGTTTCGGATCAAAATCGGAATAATTAAGCATTATGAAGTTTTGAGAAAATTCTAGGAGATTTGAGGTTTAATTCCTTGTTTTTGAGGATACTTTGGTGATTTAAATTCTTGAATAAGTCTGTAGGATGATTTGGGAGTCGTGTGTGTTTTTGGTTTGGAGACCCGAGGGCTCGGGTGAGTTTCGGGTAGTTAACGGGGTGTATAAAGTAGAAAAATCTGGAGTTTTTGATGTTCTGCTGGTGTCTGGTGTAACACCCTTCGCGAATGTGGCCCAGGGCCTGCGAACGCGAAGGATAATCATCTTGGCCTGGGTTTTTACTCTACGCGAACGNGGGGGGGGGGGGTGGCTGGGTAGGTTGTTCTTCACGAATGCGGCCCTAGGCTCGCGAACGCATAGGTCAGGACTGCCAACCTTTCGCGAATGCGGCCATGGGCTCGCGAACGCGAAGGGTACTTTTTGCCTTGTGATTTTTAAAGCTTAAAAACATAATGCATTTGGGATTTCCTCATTTCCATCACTCTCTTCTTCCTCAAACCCCCATTGACGACCTCCAAGATAATTATCCTCCATAACCACTTGGGTAAGTGACTTCAACTCCAATTTCTTCCATTTTTCCTTCATCAACACTAGAATCTAGGCCTAGAATCCTAAAAACAAAGTAGAAATTAGGGGATTTGGGTAGAGTTAGGGATTATGGGACTTTGGAGAATTCAACCTCAATTTGGGGTCGGATTTCAAAACAAATCATATATTTGAACTCGTGGGGGTATGGGTGATCGGGTTTTGGTCCAAGCCTCATGTTTGGACCAAGCGGGCCCGGGGTCAAATTTTGGTATTTTTGGAAGAATGCTTGGAAATGGGTAATTAGGGTATGGAATTGATTTATTGAGTCATTATTGATATACTTGAGTTAATTATGTCTAGATAATACCATTCCGGAGTTGAATTCTAAAGGAAAGGCGGTGTTAGAGGGTTGATTGCAATATTTTGGACCCGAGGTAAGTGTTTTGCCTAACTTTGGTGAGGGAATAGGTATCGCATGCTATGTGCTAAGTGTTTATCATGTCCAATGCATAGGTGAGGTGACGAGTACCTATGCATTGTGTGTCAAGCATGCTCGTGAGTCCATTTTTGATAAAATTCTTGTCCTTACTTCCATATCCTTTGTATTATGAATTTATCTCTACTTGGAACTTGATTGTTGCTGAGACCCTTGCCGGGCAATTTGTTGTGATAATGACTGATATTTTCCCCTTGTTGGGTGATCATGATTTGTGATTCCACTATGCTGAATTCCTAGCCATTTTGATAATTGTCATTGCATTGGTGAGGAAGAGTGTAAAGCACGAAGGGTGATGTCGTGCCATGATTACATTACCATACATGATACATTACATTGTGAGGAAGAGAGTAAAAGCACGAAGGGTGATGTCGTGCCATGATTCATGTTATCTTACATCGTACATTGCATTGTGAGGAAGAGAGTAAAGCCACGAAGGGTGATGTCGTTCCATTTATTACATTTCTGGCATTATATGTTTCATTAGCAGGTTTATGATAAATCTCCTTCTTGTCTGTTCCTATGTGCTTAATTAACTGGTCTATTTCACCTGTTACCCCATTGTTTGTTCCCGTATTCCCCTACGTAATTGTTTATCTCTTTCCTCGTTGTTCCACGATATATTTTGTAGAATATGATAGGTTAACATTTGTTGTCACGTCTAGCCTCGTCACTACTTCGGCCGAGGTTAGGCTCGACACTTACTCAGTACATGGGGTCGGTTGTGCTGATGCTACACTGCACATCTTATTGTTGTGCAGATCCCGCACCCGGACCAAGTGGATAACGTTGAGAGAGTCTCCTTCAATTCACCTTAGAGGCTTCAAGGTATACCCGTTGGTGTTCGTGGGCCTTGGTGTCTCTCCTATCCCTAGTTCTTCACTTCTGTCTTGTTTTCTTCTAGTTATTCGGAGACATTCATGTATTTATTTTCAAACTTTGTATTTAGCATTCCTATAGACAATTCGTGAGTTTGTGACTCCAGGTTTTTGGAGATTATTGCGACGTTGTATTATGTTGTCTTTAATTAGCTTTAAACCTTACTTATTTCCACTGTTAAGTTGTGAACTGTTTTTAGCTTATTCTGTTAATTCAGTGTCATCATGTTAGTTTAACTGTACACGTTGGCTTCTCTAGCGGGTTCAACGTTAGACACCATCACGGCCCGATGGTGGGATTTCGGGGCGTGACAGTAAATTCCCAAATTTTGAAATTCCTAACTTCTACCCAAAAATCCTTAACTCTACCATGAAAAATCTAGATTCTAGGTTGAAATCTTGTTAAAAGTTGCAAGAGATTGAAAGGAATTAGTTAGGAATCACTTACCTATGATTTGGAGAAGTTTGGATCTTTAGAAAATCGCTTACGAAGGTTTAGGGTTCAAGAAAATTGAAAAATAGGTGAAAATCACATCTAAAAACGTATTTGAGCAGCTGCAGTTATCGCAAATGCGATCACTGGTTCGCAAATGTGAACTTGCAAATGCGACCTTCATTTCGCAAATGCAAAGCTTGGCCTGGCCTGCTGTTATCTCAAATGCGAACGTGTGTTCGCAAATGCGGCCACTGCTCAAGTCGCAATTGCGACAATAAACTTCGCAAATGCGAATTCACCTCCCAGCCCCCTCTGATCGCAAATGCGATATCAACTTCGTAAATGTGATGCTTTAATCTGCGAGCCAGACATCGCAAATGCGACGTCTGCAGGCCTGAAGCACACGAGCAAATTTTATTAAGTCTAAATCACTCCGTAGCCTATCTGAAACTCACCCGAACCCTCGGGGCTCCAAACCAAACATGCTTGCAAGTCTAAAAACATCATACGAACTTGCTCGTTCGATCAATATAAAAATAACACCTAAATCTACGAATTTAACATCAAAACTCATGATTTTCTCAAGAACACTTCAATTTCACTATTTTCTCAAACGGACGTCCGAATCACGTCAAATGAACTCCGATTTCCACCAAATTTCACAGATAGTACTTAAACATTATAAAAAACCTATACCGGGCTCCAGAACCAAAATACGGGCCCGATACCAATGGTTTCAAACATTAATTCATTTCTTTATTTCATTAAAAGTCCAGCACAACAATTTTCTTCAAAAATTGATTTCTAAAGCTAAGGACCTCGAAATTCAATTTCGGGCATACGCCCAAGTCCCATATTTTACTGCGGACCTCCCGGGACCGTCGGAATACAGGTCCGGGTCTGTTTACTCAAAATGTTGACCAAAGTCAACTAAAATTAAATTTTAACTCTAAAAATTATTATTTCTCATATTTTCACATAAAGGTTACGCCCAGACTGCGCACACAAATGGAGGTAATTAAAATTAATCTTTGCAAGGCTAATGAGCCCGAAATGGAATCTTAAACTATAAGATGACCTTTTGGCTTATCACAATCTCCACCTCTAAAACAAACGTTCGTCCTTGAGCGGACATAGAAAAGTACCTGAACTGGCGAACAAGTGGGGATATCTACTCTACATGTCCGACTTGGACTCCCAAGTAGCTGCCTCAACAGGCTGACCTTTCCACTGCACTCGAACTGAAGGGTAACTCATTGACCTCAACTAACGAACTTGCTGGTCTAAAATGGCTACCAGCTCCTCCTCATATGTCAAATCCTTTTCCAATTGGACAGAGCTGAAATTTAACACGTTGGACGAGTCAGCATGATATTTCCGGAGCATAGACACATGGAATATCAGATTAACTGAGGATAACCCTGGAGTCAACGCAAGTCTATAAGCTACGTCCCTCGCTCTCTCGAGAATATCAAATTGCCCGATATACCTAGATCTTAACTTGACCTTTTCCCCAAATCTCATAACATCCTTCATGGCTGATACCCAAAATAATACCCTCTCCCCAACCATGAATTCCACATCACGAACTTTACGATCGGCATAACTCTTTTGCCTGATTTGAGTTGTACGAAGTTGATCCTGTATAATCTTGACCTTGTCTAAGGCCTCCTGAACTAAGTCTGTACCCAATAACCAAGCCTCTCTCGACTCAAACCATCCAACTGGCGATCTATACCGTTTACCATATAATGCCTCGTAGGGAGCCATCTGAATGCTCGACTGGTAGCTATTATTGTAGGCAAGAACTGATCCCAAGAAGCTCCAAAGTCAATAACACAGGCGCAGAGCATATCCTCCAAGATGTGAATAGCACGCTCGGACTGCCCGTCCGTCTGAGGATGGAATGCTATGCTCAACTCCACCCGTGTACCGAACTCACGGTGAACTGCCCTCCAAAAGTGCAAGGTAAACTACGTACCTCGGTCAAACATCATAGACACAGGCACATCGTGAAGGCGAACGATCTCCCAAATATAAATCTATGCCAATCGCTCTGAAGTATAAGTACTTGCCACCGGAATGAAATGTGCTGATTTAGTCAGCCTATCCACAATAACCCAAACAACGTCGAATTTCCTCTGAGTCCGTGGGAGTCCAACAACGAAGTCCATAGTGACACGCTCCCACTTCCACTCAGGAATATCTATCTTCTGAAGCAAACCACCGTGTCTCTGATTCTCATACTTCACCTGTTGAAAATTCAAGAATCGAGCCAAATAAGAAACAATATCCTCATTAATCCTTCTCCACCAATAATGCTGTCGCAGGTCCTGGTACATCTTGGCAGCACCCGGGTGAATAGAATACTTAGAACTATGAGCGTCCTCAAGGATCAACTCACGAAGCCTATATACATTAGGCACATACACACGAACCTGCATCCTTAAAACACTGTCATATCCTACTGTAACCTGCTTGCCAAACTGTGTCCCTAAGCACCATCAAATGCGGGTCATCATCCTGCCGATCTGTGATACGCTCAAATAAAGAAGACTGAGCAACTGTACAAGCTAAAACACGGCTGGGCAAAATATCCAACCTCATGAACTGATTATCCAAGGTCTGAATGTCTGAAGCTAATGGTCTCTCACTGACTGGAATAAATGCAAGGCTGCCCATAGTCAATGCCTTCCTACTCAACGCATCGGCCACCACATTTGCCTTCTCCGGATAATACAATATAGTGATGTCATAATATTTCAATAACTCTAACCATCTCCTCTATATCAAATTAAGATCCTTTTGCTTGAACAAGTACTGAAGGCTGCGATGATCCATGAAAACCTCACACGGAACACCATAGAGATAGTGCCTCCAAATCTTCAATGCGTGAACAATGGCTGCCTACTCTAATTCATGGACATGATAATTGTTTTCATGAACCTTCAACTGCCGAGATGCATATGCAATCACCTTGCCCTCCTGCATCAATACCTCCCCAAGCCCAACACGGGAGGCGTCATAATATACCGTGAAGGATCCTGAACCTGATGGTTACACCAGCATCGGTGCTGAAGTCAAGTTGTCTTGAGCTTCTGAAAGCTCGCCTCACACCCGTCTGGCCATTTGAATGGTTCACCTTTCTGAGTCAATTTATTCATTAGGGCTTCTATAGATGAGAACCCCTCCACAAAACGACGGTAGTAACCTGCCAAACCCAATAAGCTCCTGATTTCCGTGGCTGAAGTGAGTCTAGGCCAGTTCTTGATTGCCTTATCTTCTTAGGATCTACCTGAATACCCTCTGCTGATACGATGTGACCTAAGAAAGCTGCTGAATCCAACCAGAACTCAAACTTTGAAAATATTGCATACAACTGACTATCCCTCAAAGTCTGGAGCTCTATCCGAATGTGTAGCTCATGCTCCTCCCGGCTGCAGGAGTATATTAGAATATCATCAATGAACACAATTATGAAGGAATCTAGATAAGGCTTGAAAACCCGATTCATCAAGTCCATAAAAGCTGCTGGGGCATTAGTCAATCCAAAAGATATCACCAGAAATTCATAGTGCCCACACCTCGTCCGAAAGGCTATCTTAGGAACATCGGATGCCCTAATCTTCAACGTATGGTAGACCGATCTCAAATCAATTTACAAAAACACCTTGGCACCCTGAAGGTGATCAAATAAATCATCAATCCTCGGCAATGGATATTTATTCTTGATAGTGACTTTGTTCAACTGCCGGTAATCTATACACATTCTCATCGATCTATCCTTCTTATTCACGAACAAAACCGGTGCACCCTAGGGCGACACACTAGGTCTAATGCAGCCCATGTCAAGCAGGTCTTGCAACTGTTCTTTCAATTCTGGTGGGGCCATCCGGTATGGAGGAATAGAAATGGGTTGAGTGCCCAGAGCCACATCGATGCAAAAATCAATATCCCTGTCGGGTGGCATCCCTGGCAGGTTTGCAGGAAATACCTCGGGAAACTCGCAAAAAATATGCACTGAATCTATAGAAGAAGCCTGAGCATTAGAATCATGAACATGAGCCAAATAATCCAAACACCCCTTCTCAACCATGCGACGATCATTGGCATAAGAAATCACCCTCCAGGGGGAATTACTAGGAGTTCCTTTCCATTCCAATCGAGGCAACCCCGACAAGGCTAAAGTAAACGTCTTGGCTTGACAGTCCAAGATGGAATAATAAGGTGACAGCCAATCCATGCCCAAAATGACATCAAAATCAACCATGTCAAAAAGCAAAAGGTACACACTAGTATAAAGACCCTCAATAACGACCACACACGAACAATACACACGATCTACAACGATAGCATCCCCCATGGGCATAGACACATAAACAGGAACACTCAAGGAATCGTGGGGCACAACCAAATACGAAGCAAAATAAGATGACACATAAGAGTAAGTAGACCTCGGATCAAACAGAACTGAAGCATCTCTATTGCAAACTGAAATAGTACCTTTGATAACAGCATCGGAGGAGTCCTCCTCAAGTCTGGATGGAAATACATACAATCGGGGCTGGGCCCCTGATGATAGGCTATAATTGCATATTTTAGTCGGTTATTACACTCTAATTTACTACACTTTAATTGAGTTTGAGCTTTAATAGCTAGTGTTTTGCACTAACTGTGTGTTTTATGCCTTGTAGGAGTGATTTCGAGCTATATAGATATTATATAATTAATTCAAGTTATTTGGATCTTTGATGTCTGAGTAAAAGCCCAAGGAGTTAAGCCGGGATCATGTTTAGGGGTCAAATTTGATAGTTTAGAACAAATGAAGACTGGAGCAGGTATATTGCATACCGTCTAGTAAAATAGACATAACTCTTTCCTCAGAACACCATTTCGGCTATATAATATATGGATGGAAAACTAACTCAAAGGGATATAACCTTCATGTTTTACGTTTGTCCAAATTCCAAACGAAAATGGGTTAAAAGTGCGCGGAAAGTTCGCAGACGTGCACTGTGTGTTCAAATGGGGCAGAATACTTGTCGATATGCGCGGCCTGAGAGCGGTTGGAGCGCGCCCGCGCACGTCTTGCATGAGAAAAGTGTCCTTTTTCGCATTGCAGAAGGTATAATTGTTTGTGCCCGACCCTATGTGGTATATATACATGGGAAAACGGTATTTTGAAGAGGTTGGACATACTTTTGACACAGATTCGACCTAAGGAGGCAGAGACACAATAGGAGCAAGGCGGGGAATTCTTCTACGAGTTTTTCCATCCTCTTCCTATTTTTTTCGTTGTTGGTTATGACTTGTAGTATTGTATTTTTGCATACTATTATGAATAGCTACGCTAGGGTTTTGATGGGACCTATTGAAGGATGAAATTCTTGCTATGTTAATATAGATTTGCCAAAGTTTAATCTCTATTTGTTCAACTACATTCTTGTTGTAGTTAATTGGAAGGATCCTCAATTAGTTGTGGCTATTTAGTATGTATTACTTGGGAGATAGTGCATATTTAGGTAGTTGTTGAACAACACCATTCCCAAAGTATATGTGGAATCAATAACCGAGGGTTTAAAGGTGGGATTAGGGATAACGAAACCTTGGGTGCGATCTAAGTGGGCTGTAATTAAAGCCAGCTAGCGTAACTCGGGAGAGTATGTCTAGTAAATTGTCGTAATTACTCAGGAGATATTTACGGTAGTAAGAGTGCTCATGGTCGATAGAGAATATTAGTCAAATTTATATGAAACATAGCAGGAAGGGATTCCATCAATAGGGGAAATCATAACTCTAGACCTCCTTAGTTCTGTCTCAAATTTCATCCTTGTTAGTTGATAATTTTACTGTTTTATAATAGTTGTTACTTAATTAGTTAGAAATAAGTATTATAATCTCTATAATTAGGAAATTGTTTGGACTTTTGTTTCTTAGCAATATTGAACAATTATAGCGAAAAATAGTTCTCTGTGGGATTCGACTTCGGACTTGTAAACCGGATTATATTTGCAACGACCGCTTAGTCATTTTTATAAGGCATAGTTGGGCGTGATCAAATTTTGGCGCCGTTGCCGGTGAACTAATGGTGTAGCTGTAGGTGTACATATTTATAGGTTTCAAGTTTGAACTTTTATTTTTGTTTTCGTGTATTTGATTATTTCTTTATTTTTTATCTGAGAGACATGGCATCTTGGAATTATGAGAGTTTTGATGTTGGTAATTCTACTTTTGATCCTCGTTATGCATACTATGGAGGAAAACACCCAGGGCAAAATTATCAAAATATTTTCGAGAGCGAGTTATGTGCACTAACTCAATCTTATGTGTGGAATGTGCGTGATATGTGTGGTGGTCAAGATTTTCACTTTCATGGTTGTGCTTATATTTCTTATCTCCCCCAAACCCCTTACTTTGATGGTTCTTATTTTTCTTGTGAAGTTAATAGGAAAAAAGAACCCAGGTATGAGGACCTGAAAAAGATCGAGGATATGCTAAAGTGCCTTGTGGAACAAAATTATGAGATACAACTGCGGGTACAAAGGAAAGATGCAACTATTCGCAACTTGGAGGCTCAAGTGAGTCAACTAGTTGAAGCTTTTAATGCTCAATATGCCAATATTATAGATAGTAGCCAGGAGCAGTGTGCATTAGAGATGGAAATTGAGGTGCCAATGGAGGGGTCCAAAGTAGAAACCCAACACTCTAACCAGCTAGAATTTGAGGATGCTGATGTTGAAGAAGTAATACTAGAGTCAACCAAGGAAGTTGAAGATCCAAAGTTAGTTGAGTCTAGTGTGATTGGTGTTGAGGAGGTTAAAAATCTTGAAGTTCGTGTATTTGGGCGCGTTGGACCTCATTCCAAACACTTCTCTACATCATGTTTAGATGGTGAAATGGAAACTGATATGTATGAGCCAATGCAAGAGTCAAAGGAAGAGGTAGATGCGCCCTATATTCTGAAATTTTCAAGGCCGTCTGGGCAAAGTGACACTCCTCGGTTGAAAGCCAAAAAGTTCCTAAAGTATCATTTAATTTTTGGCTCGCAACAATTTGTATAGCCCCAAGAGCATGATCATAGAGCAGAATCAAAACTTGGGGTCCAATTCATAAGTTCGAAGTGATGGCAGAAAGTGATTCACGTCGTGCCGCGACGTTAAATCAAGCGCTTGTTGGGAGGCAACCCAGCTTTACTGCTTTTTTTTCTTAATTATTATTACTTTTTATTATATTATTTTTGTAGTGTCGATTTTTTATTTTCTAGGAGCATGGAAAGAAAATCTATTGGAAGGATGCAACAACAAACAATTAGTTGGAACTAAGTGTGAGGTACCCGCACGAATGACCATGCCTGGGAGAAGTCTGAGTACCCCATGAGATGCTAGTGCTTCGACTTTTGGCCTACCAGGGAGTTTCTTTTACCCTCTTGTATGTATGGGTGTGCATTGGGGACATGCACAATTTTAAGTGTGGGGTGAGGAGATTGTCTGGGTGACTTTCTGTGCTATTTTAGTTGTGTTAGTTTAATGAAATAAATTATTTTTTTTACAAAAATAGAAAAGATTGAACTTTCCCCGACGATGGATCTATTAGACAATTTTCTTGAGGGATTTAAGTCTAAATAAAAAAATGATTTTCTTTTGTTAGGTAGTGTAGCAACTCCCCCTTGGTTTTTCATTGTGTCGTGGTTCTTTTCCAAGGATTTTGTTTGAACCGGGTGTAGTTAGTTTTATTTTTTAGGAATAGGAGCTATTGTGTTGTGTTTTGAATTGAAGCAATATCTCTTGACTTTGTTATGCCTTGAGAATAGTGAGTACTTTGGTTGTGACACTTAGGCTCAGTTTTTGACTCTTGTATAAGTTCCTTAAATTGTATGATTTTAAATTTGCTCAACTGCTTTGACTAGAGTGTCTTGATGAATCCAATCCTGAGTGACTTAAGTGCCATGTGTGTGTGAGGTTTGTGTGTTATTTTGCGCATTGAATTTGATGACTAGAACTTGCCCCGTGGGTTTGCAAAGCAAAATAGTAGTTTTGTTCAGTCTTGGAAGTGATATAGGCATTTTTTTGTTGAGCCAGATATGTCTATTGTACCCGCCTAATTGTTATGTATCGTAGTTAACCCCTTTGAGCCTGTAATCCTATTTCTTTGGCAACCACATTACAAGCCTTACTCTTTTTTTTGAATTAACTATCTATTTGAACCTTTTAACCTCTCATGAGCACTTGAATTGTTATGAACTGTGTAAAAGTTAAAGTGTGGGGGTGGTTGGTTTGGCTTTTGAGTGGAACTAATGAAATAAGGAGAAAGGTGCACTGTTTTGAAAAAGTAAGAGTCACTTGAATTAAAAAAAAATAAAGAAAAGGAAAAAATAGTTGTATTGGTGTGAAAAAAAAATATTCCTTGATAAGTGGTGACTCTTGATGTAATTGTGCTTAACGAAGTATGGGGTAAAATACATTGAGGTGAAGGCGGAGTTTGCTTTGACATAAGTATGGGGTTTGAATGTTAAAGTATATGTATTAAAGTTCTTAGGGAGGTGTATTCACTCTTATATCTAAATGTGTCCCGCAGCCTACATTACAACCAAATAAAGTCCTACTTGATCCTAGACTGAATAAGCTCGATTAGTAGAGTAGTATACTATGGGCAAGCCTATGGTGCATTTTTTGTGGCATATGAATGTTATTTCTGAGAGTGAGTGAATTCTTTTTATCTTGAGTTCGTAAGTGTTCTTAAATTTTATTGTGTGGAACTACTCTCTTTCGTTGTGTGAGGGCACTTGATTCATGAAGGAAAGGTAATGTCAGTGACCTCTATGTTGGAGTAAGTGGGTGAGTTGTGAATAATGCATGGTACTTGTGAGTCAAATCTTGAGGTGAAGATGTTACGCTTTTGTGCTTAGTCTATTTTAAATATTCTTGGTGTAATGAGTTAGGAGAATTGTTTAAAAAAAAGGTCGTGTCTATATAAAGTGTAGTTCGATTATTCTAGGACGAGCAATGATTTAAGTGTGGGGTATTTATGATAGGCTATAATTGCGTATTTTAGTCGCTTATTACACTCTAATTTACTGCACTTTAATTGAGTTTGAGCTTTAATCGCTAGTGTTTTGCACTAATTGTGTGCTTTATGCCTTGTAGGAGTGATTCCGAGCTATATAGATGTTATGGAATTAATTCAAGTGATTAGGAGCTTTGAAGTCTGAGTAAAAGCCCAAGAAATTAAGCCGGGATCATGTTCAGGTGTCAAATTTGATAGTTAAGAACAGACGAAGATTCGAGTACGTATATTGCTCACTGTCTAGTAAAATAGATATAACTATTTGCTACGAACTCCATTTGGTCTATATAATACATGGTTGGAAAGCTAAATCAAAGGACTATAATTTTCATGTTTTACGTTTTCCAAATTCCAAACAGAAATGGGTGAAAAGTGCACAGAAAGTTCGCAGACACGCACTGACCGCGAAAATGGGGCAGAATACTTGTCGATATGCGCGGCCTGAGCGCGGTTGGAGCGTTCCCATGCACATCTTTCCCAGGAAAAGTGTCCTTTTTTGCATTGGAGAAGGTATAATTGTTTGGGCCCAACCCTACTTGGTATATATACATGGAAAAATAGTATTTTGAAGAGGTTGGACATACTTTTGACATAGATTCGACCTAAGGAGGCAGAGACACAATAGAAGCAAGGCGGGGAATTCTTCTACGAGCTTTTCCTTCCTCTTCCTATTTTTTTCACTGTTGGTTATGACTTGTAGTATTGTATTATTACATACTATTATGAATAGCTACGTTGTTATCTAGGGTTTTGAAGGAACCTATTGAAGGATGAAATTCTTGCTATGTTAATATAGATTTGCCAAAGTGTAATCTCTATTTGTTCAACTACGTTCATGTTGTAGTTAATTGAAAGGATCCTCAATTAGTTGTTCCTATTTAGTATGTATTACTTGGGAGATAGTGCATATTTAGGTAGTTGTTGAACAACACTACTCCCAAAGTATATGAGGAATCAATAACCGAGGGTTTAACGGTGGGATTAGGGATAACAAAACCTTGGGTGCGATCTAAGTGAGCTGTAATTAATGCCAGCTATCATAACTCGGGAGAGTATGTCTAGTAAATGGTCATAATTAGCCGGGAGAGATTTACGGTATTAAGAGTTCTCATGGTCTATAGAGAAGATTAGGAAAATTTATATGAAACATAGCAAGAAGGGATTCCATCAATAGGGGTAATCATAATTCTAGACCTTCTTAGTTCTGTCTCAAATTTCATCCTTGTTAGTTGATAATTTTACTGTTTTATAATAGTTGTTACTTAATTAGGAAATTGTTTGGACTTGTGTTTCTTAGCAATATTGAACAATTATAGTGAAAACTTAGTTCTCTATGGGATTCGACTCCGGACTTGTAAACGGGATTATATTTGCAACGACCGCTTAGTCCTTTTTATCAGGCATAGTTGGGCATGACAGCCCCACCACCCTCAACTACGTATCTGGGAGGAGCTCTGATAAGCGGACCTCCACCTCTAGTGGGCTGGCCTCCACCTCTAATAATTTGGCTCCTACCTCTGGCTACCTGACCCCTACCTCTGGCTGGGTGGGCAGGTGGTGATGTAGCGGGTGCTGAACTATGGCACGAGAACCCTGATTCGAAAGCTGATTACTTGAAAATCTCGGACAAGCTCTCCGAATAAGCCCATATTCACCACACTCAAAGCATCTCTCTTAATATAAAGGCTGACCCTGACGAGCCGGTTGACCACGATAATAACTCTGTAAAGGAGGTGCCCTAATTGGAGTTGATGGTGCACTATAGACTGGCTGAGCAGGAGGCACATAAGAACCATGACCACCTAAAGTACCATGAGATGTCTGAAGTGCTGAATGAAATGGCCTGGAAGAATGGCCTCTGCTAAAAGTAACCCCGCCTCCAGATGAGGCAACACTGAATCTGTCGGAATAGCAAGGTCTCTTGTCTAAACTCTGACCTCCCAATCTGAAAACCATCTCAACTCTCCTGACCACATTTGCCGCATCCTAAAAGGAAATCTCGCTCCCTGTCTCCTTAGCTATTTGCAACCTGATGGGTTGAGCAAGGCCCTCAATAAATCTTCTGTCCCTCTCTCTCTTTGTGGGTAACAAAAGAATAACATGTCGATCCAAATCCACCAAGAGATTCTCATACTGGGTAACAGTCATGCTGCCTTGTTGAAGATGCTCAAATAAACGATGGTTCTCCTCCCTGGTAGTAATAGGCCAAAAATTCTCCAAAAAGAGATGTGAAAACTGATCCCAAGTCAGGGCAAGTGACCCAGCTGGTCTAGTCAACAAATAATCCCTCCACCATTTCTTGGCGTAACCTGTCACGACCCAAATTTTCCTCTGTTGGGTATCGTGAAGGCACCTAGTTTTAAGGACTAGGTAAGCCTAATATTCATGGAATAACAACAATAATAATAAAATCTAATATTTTTCTAAAATAGATAATTCTTTATACATTTGATATCCCCAAAACCCGGTAGTACAAGTCATAAGCTTTATAGAGTTAACTAAAACTTCTAATTACAACTGTTTGGAAGTAAGCAAAAAGAAATAATGTAAATGCAAAATAAGAAGGTGACTCCGAAGCCTGCGAAGATGACAGGTTTACCTTGAGTCTCCTCGGCAAAAGTCCGCACAAATACTAACGATCAATACCTAGATCTGCACAAAAATGTGCAGAAGAGTAGTATGAGCACACCATCGCGGTGCCCAGTAAGTATCAAGACTAACCTCGATGAAGTAGTGACCAGGATTAGTCAAGACACCCACTGGTCTAATAGGAATAAAGGGGGAAACGATATACACATAAAGGCTACGCAATATAGCTATCAATACAATAAATTCGATAAAGAAGGAAAACAATAAGTATCAGCGGAAACCATGAAATGACACAAAGGATTGAATAGAACACGACAAATCTAGAAACTAAATATACACACAGACATGTAATGACTCGAAAACATCAACCACTTCTACATCAAATTCGTAGTCATCTCCACGAGGTTCCGAACCTCAGATAAATCACCATTTACGGGTCCAATATTCGAACCCTAACACTTGTCATCTTGCGCCCTCATTCGAGTACTAACTGCACGGATGAATCACGTGCCAATTGGGTCATCTCCACCCATACAGTAAGTACAACAAGAATATCTATACTTGACAACAACAAAGAGCCCTAAATCCATTAATAGTACTTAACTACGTGTATGCTTGTGCAGGTGTCCTAACATTATTCAACAACCAATAAGCATAAGGAAAGAAAAAGGGGGAACACGTAAATTGTCATCTCACAAATTTCCACATGAATAAACTCACACCGTAAGTGTTCCAGTACACAATATCAACAACAAGGAATGCCCCAGGCCAACACCAGTATCACAAACAATCCCTGACATAGCCCACCTTGTCTCGCCATGTGTGCAATAGTAAAGTATAGGCCTGCCTTGTTTCGCCACATGTGCATAAGCATGTTCCCACCTTGTCTCGCCACATGCGCAACCCACATATACATATCCCGCCTTGTCATGCCGCATGTGCAATATCAATAGAAAACACGGCACGACAGAAACCTCGTGCAAACCCCCATATCAACAACTGCATGGCAGAAACCTCGTGCATCACAATAACCACAACAGCACGGCTGAAACCTCGTGCGTCACCACAACAATTGACAATAATACAAGATACGGTAGATACATCAATTCAACAACCTTTGATCACAAGAAAAACAAGGCTAGTTCACGAAGGATAAGCATAACAAAGAATACTAGGCATAATAAGGACAACTCAACAAGGAAGAAAAATAACGTATAAGATTCGCACCCAAATGCACGGTTCAACAACAAGAAAACTCACACGAATATGATAACTCCATATAAGGGAAAGTCAACTAAGGTATAGAATATCTAAACTTCTTTTAAGGTTGAGCAGTTATGAGGATATTCAACAATTTCACTTACGGACAAGCAGTAGGAGAATAATAATAACTTTAGTTAAGACCAAAAGCAATTATAGAATGAGATGAAGATAATTACAATTTGAGATAAGTAGTTGAGAGGACCTAGCGTGACAATAAAAGGAGTAAAGTCTTTAGATAAGTCAATTAGGAGTCAAATAGGAAAGAGGAATAAATCCAAAAGTAAGAAATCCTACGTTTAGGCAAGTAAAGATGAAACTAGAAATTAGGAAATTAATAATGCCAAGGACAATTCATACTCAGCGAATATAAGGACCTAAGACTCCTAGAGGGCCAATTTTCCACAAATAAGTCCGAGCACACACTCGTCACCTCGCGTACACGGACTACAATCAACATAGAAGACTCGAATCCTAAGGGAAAATTCCCTCATACAAGGTTAGGCAAGATACTTACCTCAAGGATGACAACTCGGTACTCTAAAATGGACTTCTCGGGTGAAAAGGCCTCCGGACGGCTCAAAACCAACTAGAACAACTTCAAAACACACATAAAACTTATAAGAAACTATTCTGGATAATAAAGTCTAAATCTTTTACAAATTCTAAAAATCGGTCCAAAAGTCGACCCCCAGGCCCGCACCTCGGAACCCGACAAATTTTACAATAACCGAATACCCGTTCCGATACAAGTTCAACCATACAAAATTTATCAAATTTCGATACAATTTGGTCCCTCAAATCACGATTTTTCATTTTAGAAATTTTCTTTCAAAACCACCATTTTCCTCAACTCAAAACACCAATTAAATGATTAAAATAAAGATAAAATCATGGAATATGATAGATGCTAGGCACTTACCCAATCGATTTGTATGAAAAACCTTTAAAGAATAGCTCAAAATCGAGCTCAACAAGTCAAAATGTGATAAAAATGGTGAACCGTCGATTTTTGGATATATTCCGTCTGCCCAGGCATTTGTGCATCGCGATCGCGAAAGAAGCAATGCGATCGTGAAGAAGAAAATGGTTGCTGGTCCAAAACGTGCTACGCGATCGCGGAAGGGCTTATCCGATCGCGTATAAGGGGCAGGCAGCCTTCTGCGATCGCGAGGAGAGTCATGCGAACACGAAGAAGAAAAAGGAAGGCAGCCCAGGTTGCTCATCGCGAACGCGACAATGAGCACGCAAACGCGGAGATCAAAGAAAATAGCAGTTCAAAAAATAGGAGGAATTGACTCGTACCCCACCTAGAACACACCCGAAGCCCCGGGGACCCTGTCTAAACACACAAACAAGTCATATAACCTAACACGGACTCGCTTGAGGTCTCAAATCACATCCAGACACAACGAAACTACGAATCGCACCAATGGTCGAACTTAGGAACTTTCAAATCTTCAAACTTCAAAACTCGAGCCAAAACCTATCAATTCAACCCGGAATGACGCCAAATTTTGCAAGTCCCAATTCACATAACGAAGCTGCTCCAACTCTCGGAATCGCATTCCGACCCCGATATCCCAAAAAGTCAATTGCGGTCAACTACTCCATTTTTTCCAAACTTCAAATTTCCAACTTTCGCCGAATTGCCTCAAATTAATCTACGGACCTCCAAGTCCAAATCCGGACGCACGCCTAAGCTCAAAATCACCATACGAAGTTGTTGGCATTATCCAAAACTTATTTCGAGACTGTTTACATAAAAGTCAAACCTCACCGCTTAAACTTCCAAAACTGAAATTTTCCTTCCAATTCGACTCTGGATCATCCGGTAACTGAATCCCACCACGCATGCAGGTCGATATACACAATGTGAAGTTTTTCAAGACCTTATGCCACCAAACGGAGCTTAAATTCTCAAAATAACTGGTCGGGTCGTTACAGAACCAGTCATATGAAAAGCGGCAAAGTCGACCCCATTGGTCTCCAAAATACCCATATTCTTAAGAACCTCATGACAGATATCAAGGTATTCCTGAGGATCCTCTGAAGTGGAACCACTGAAATGAACAGGGAAAAGCTTGATAAACTTGTCTAGTCTCCACAAAGCATCGGAGGACATAGCTTCCCCATCGACAAGCGGTGCTTCAGCAACTGGCTGAAGTACCCCAACTGGATTGGTTGCTGGGGTTTGAATCTGAGGAGTAGTAATCTGCTCAGAGGTGTGGGTAGCAGGAGTCTGGACCCCTCCTCCAGCCTGAGATACGACTGCTGCCACGGGGAATGCGTCAGTCTGGGTTACACTCTCCATAAGGCCCACTAATCAGACCGAAGCATCCTGAAGCACTGGGGTAACAATAAACCCCTCTGGGACCTGAGATGGTCCCGCTGGAACGGTCTGAGTTGGATCCCCCTCATCAATATCTATATGTTCGCAGCTGGGGCTGCTGCCTGAGCAATGCGCTGAGTCCTGCTCCTGCCTCGGCCACTGGCATGGCCTCGGCCTCTGCCCCTAGTAGGAACTGCTGCTGCTGGAGAACCTGATTGTTGGTCAGCGGAATAAGAGGAACGTGTTCTCGCCATCTGCGAGAGAATAGAAGAGTTCAATTAGTGTTTGAGATAACAATAATCACACGACAGAGTAGAAATAAAAATGAGTTTGTTCCTAACTTTATAGCCTCTGAGAGATAAGTACAGATGTCTCTGTACCGATCTCTCGGACTCTATTAAGTTTGTTCGTGAATTATGAGACCTAGGTAACCTAGTGCTTTGATACCAACTTGTCACGACCCAAATTCCCAACCCTCGGGGTCGTGATGGCGCCTAACACCATACTCGGTAGGCAAGCCAATGTTAGAATTTAGCTAACCGTTTTCTTTTAACAATTTATTTAAATATAAGTAAGCAGTTTAAAATGATGCGAAATATAATACTATCCAATAAATAATATCAAGAATAGTGTACGAAATAATGAAACGAAACCACGAAACTAATGCTAATATCTAGCTACCTAGGGTTTGGAGTCACAATTTACGAACTACTAAAGAATACTACAAGTATTTGGNTATATATATATATATATATATATATATATATATATATATATATGTTTTGAATGAAATAAAACATTAACTAAATAATGTGGAGAAGACTCCAGGAATCTGCGGATGCCAGCAGATCTACCTCCTGTCTCCGCGCGAATAATCAGCTACTTCTCAACTATCAACTCTGACCGGGACCTGGATCTGCACAACAAGTACAGAGTGCAGTATCAGTACAACAGACCCCATGTACTGGTAAGTGCCGAGCCTAACCTCGACGAGGTAGTGACGAGGCGGCGAGGCATTTATAATATAACATGTATACAGTGTTTAATAAAGCAAGAAGGAAATACCAAACAAAATAAATAACAACTTGCAGTAAATAATTAAGTATCTCAGCTATCTTTCCAGATCTCAGCTATAAACAATGAAAGCAAAATATGGGAACAACAAAATAAACAGTGAGCATTCCAGTCTTTATCATATAACCAGTAAAACATGAACATTCTCCCTTATTTCTCCTTGTTGCAGCGTGCAACCCGATCCCACATGTCTACCATTATTTCTCCTCAATATATCACCCTTATTCCTCATGTTGCCGCGTGCAACCCGATCCCACCTGTCCACCCTTATTACTCCTTGTTGCGGCGTGCAACCCGCTACCACCAGACAATCACATCCACCATTTATAATAAAGGTTTCACAAATTAAATCATAGGCTTTCACAATATTTATGTCTCAACAATTTTAAACAGAAAATTGTACTATTAAGTAACCTCACCAATTATCACTACACAGCGAAACCAACCGGAATGTGTCATAAAACACTGACAACCAGCTCAACCATTAATGTACCACAATGGAGCTAAGGAACAATTAATACTTCCAACTAAGTGTCACGACCCAAATTCCCATCACACGGGATCGTGATGGCGCCTAACACAATACTTGCTAGGCAAGACGATGTTAGAAATTTATTAACCATTTTCTTTTAAAGTTACTTAAACATAATAGAACAATGAAAAATAAATACGAATATAATAAAGATCAATAATTAAACCGAACCACGAACTAAATACTATAAAACTACCCCAGGGTCTGGTGTCACAATTCACGAACTACTAATGAATATTACAAATATTTGACTAAAATAAAAAATATCTCTATTTTGAATGAAGTAAAACAGTAAATAACTAATGAGGAGAAGACTCCAAGAATTTGTGGATGCCAGCAGATCTACCTCGTGTCTCCGAACGAAAATGCTCAGCTACTAAGATATCCTAACACTGGCTGGTACCTGGATCTGCACAAAAGAGTGCAGAGTGTAGTATCAGTACAACCAACCCCATGTACTGAGTAAGTGTCGAGCCTAACCTCGACGAAGTAGTGACGAGGCTACGGCGGAGCGTTAACAATATGAAATTTGAACAATATATATATATATATATTGT
>ML381035.1:4820-34209 GCA_005239525.1 Nicotiana knightiana | reverse complement strand
CCCTCCCCCAAAGAAGAATAAAATCAGTTGGTATTCTCAGCAAGTTGAGGAAAGATTCTGAAATTCGAGTACTTCAACTTTGGAGACTAGGTAAATAAAAGAATTCACACCAAGTGTTAGGGAAGCAGGAATTGCTGACATCATCATGGTGTCCTGTATGTAGTCTGAAGCCTTTTTCGGCTTTAGGTGTTTTGCCATCCATTGCATAAATGTGCGTGCTTTACTTAGTCATACTGCTTATCTACCATTTCGGATGCTTCAAGCAGTATATTGATGTAGTAACGAGCCCATCTCAAGGTGTTGCTTTTATGGGTCAGACCAACTTTTTAACTTCTTTTACTTCTGTTAAAGGAGGACGATAATATATAGATTATAACTTTGCTTTTGTCTCCTTTAGGCATGAAAAATAAAAGGAGAAAGAGGGATATAGAATGTCACTTTGTTGGATATAAGTGCTTATCAGGGAGATACAATGTGTCACTTTAAGAGACATGAGTTCAAGGGACATCTTCAGTTGGTGTTCATTCTTTTCTCTTCTTTTCTTTGATGATATGAGAAGTCATAAAGCTAGTCTTCTCTTTCTCAAAAAATAGAGCTAGTCTTCCATGTGTGACCATACCCATGAGGATGTTGAAGTCCAATTGTCAATTGTTTTTTTTGATTTAAGTATAATTGTCACTGTTCCCTTTTATAGGTTTTTAAGCTATGTTACTAGCACAAAATCCAGTAGGTACTGCTATTAGCTTGATATCCCTGAATAATCAAACTGTAATTGTTCCATTTCAGAGTGATGTTTTCCTCATTTGTTCAAACGCAATGCAGTACAATGCACCAGATACTATCTACTATAAACAGGTAGTTTTTGCAATCTCATCTTAGTCACCCTTCCATTTTGAACCTATAAAGCTTATCGTGCAACTATTTTGGCAAGGCACGTACCATCCTAGAGTTGGCTACAAAGAAATTTGAGAAGTTGAGACTTAATTATGACCGCTCAGATAAGGATGTCAAGGTAGACCAGAAGACAAAATTTGGGTCTGTTGTCAGGAAGCAGATAAAGAAGCCGGTGCTCCCAATGCTCCAAGAAACTGTTGGCTCCGATTTCTCATCAGGTGCCACTCTCGCCACAGCTGGAGATAACCAAAATCATAACAGCACTTCCCTTCCTGGAGTACCAGAGAAACCTTATGGTGTTGAGTTGCTTGCTGAAGGAAATTTTTCACTGATAGATCACAATGTAGACAAGGCAGAAGAACCACTATCAGGTACCAGAATTTTTTATTGGTTTTCAACAGAATCAAGATGTTCATATTTGCTTAACTACATGGTCTCTCCTGCTTTATGTCCTGCATTTCTCTTTTAGCTGTTGACATTTTGAGCTTGACTTAAGCAAGTTAACTAGCTGATATATTCCTCTTTCATCCTTTTCCTTCTTTTTGTTCTTTTTGCACGTGTTAATTGCTCTTTAAATTTCTCCTCTTAACTTGTCGCAGGGAAGGGTCCTCTATCCAGACTTGGAAGGAAATCAATTGTGCATGATGAGAACCGCCGTGCAAGTTACAGCATATCCACACAACCAGTTTCCTGCACCGAATCCATATTTTCAACTTTCGAGGAAGAAAGCAAGCAGCTGGTCACTGTGCGTATCACATAACAAGTTTTATTTCCATTTGGTTATTGTTTTCCTTATGTAATTTTCCTGTGTCTGTTTAGGTTGGGCTTTACACTGATCATGCATATGCTAGGAGCCTTGCCCGATTTGCTGCGACTCTTGGGCCTGTTGCATGGCGAGTTGCATCCCAGAAAATTGAACAGGCATTACCTTCTGGGTTCAAGTTTGGCCGTGGGTGGGTTGGGGAATATGAGCCACTTCCAACCCCAGTATTGGTGCTGGAGAACTATACCATAAAGGAACCTCCATTCTTCTCCAAGTCCGTACACTGTTTTGGAGCTCAAAAGAATGAGAAAGCATCTCAGGACCCAGTTGCTCCAAAAGATAAACCTCTTTCAAGGCCGACGTTAGAAGGAAAATCACCATATCTTGGTTCAACTAGCAGTAAGCTCACCGAGAGCGACTTGAATATATTAATTCCTACAAAGGAGCAATCTCCTAGGGAGGTTAAGCTAGAAGGAAGGCCGTCTTTTCTTTCTTCTTCTGGAAAGAAACCTCCTGTTTGTGCTAGCCCCAGATACCAGCATCCAGATTTACAATCCAGGAATTTCACTGAACCTGATAAAAAGCTGCAGAAGCAGGTTGAGTTAAATTCTCCGTCCTCAGCCAATCAAAGGAATTCTGAAATTACCAGAAAGAGTCAAGTTACCAGTACTGCTGAAACACCTGGATCAAGGTCTACTGGAGCAAGTCAGAGGAACCCATTTCCGTCTGGGCCTTTTAAGCAACCGGCCATGAATGGAACTGCTGTTGGAGGACTGCCCAATGGGAGAGCCGTGAATAACAACTCAGGCACTCCATCGATGGCGCATTTAACTGCTGATGGCGTTCCAAGTGTGAGAAAAGTTGCAGGTTTCTTTCACCAAGAACATGAGCAGGGCCTGAGTGACCCTGTTCAATTGATGAGAATGATGGCCGAAAAGGCTCAAAATCAACAGAACTCTTTGAGCCAGTCCCGTGTTGATGCTTCTCTGGTTTCCCCTGTGACTCAATCTTTGAGGAAAGACGATTCAGGAAATGCCGCTGCCACTGCTGCCCGAGCATGGATGTCAGTTGGGGCAGGAGGTTTCAGACAAGGCATGGAAACAGCAAACTTGCAGAATAGTCATATTTCTGCTGATTCACTGTATAACCCTTCTCGCAATGTCCAGCAACAAACTTCACGAGTTCGGGGTGAACTTCCTGCATCTGCATTGCACTTTCAGGCTGAGAAGAACAGTAGTCCACTTCATGCCTTCGTGCCTCATCATGTGAGAGTGGGCAATGAAGCTCAATTCCAAAATCGCCCGATGATTTTCCCTCAATCAGTACCTGCTGACTTGTCTAGGTTCCAGGTGCAATCTCCTTGGCAGAATTTTAATCAACCAGCACAGCCAAGGCAGAAGCAGGATTCCCTCCCCCCTGACCTAAACATTAGTTTTCAGTCATCTGGGTCTCCTGGCCGGCCATCTTCAACTGTTTTGGTTGATTCTCAGCAGCCAGACCTGGCCTTGCAATTATGAGACTGGGAACTTCGTAGAAAAAATGGGCGGAGGTCTGAACCTATTAGTGGTTCATAGCCAGACAAGAGCTTTCTGATATTCTGGCTGGGCTTGTTTGAATTTTTGTTTCAGGGCATCAGCAAATCACTAGCATCTGTCCATAATTGCTGAAGGCTCTGATCGGGTCTCATTACGTGAGATGTCTAAACTAGCAACTCAACAATCGGAGGCAGCTGCTTCATTTTTATGGATGTTTCCTAGGTATTGATGATCATATTCAGTCGGAGGAAAAGGCAATAGAACTAGTTCAGGTTTAGGATAGGCAGCAGGCACAACAAGAGGATCACTGTCCAGGTCACAAGTCGGTGGGTCACTTGGTTTCTTGTCAATCACTGACTTGCGATTAGATAGCTGAAGCAGGAAGTATATTACGTTAATAATAGTAGTTCCTTCCAGCAGGGTTTGCTATGTGGTGATTTACTGATAGAAACGTTTTTAATTCATTGTAAATTGGGGCAAGATGGGACTAGTTTTTGGAGTTTTTGCTATTCACTTCAATCATTGTAGGCCTACCTCATTGTCCTACTTAGATCTGCGGGTTGTCATCTACATGTGATGGCGTAATATTTCGAGAAATGGAAAGGAGTTGATATTCTTTTTGTCAAATGTCATAAATTTTGCTTAGTGCTTGAGGAATTATATCATACTTATATCGATGAATTTCAAGGATCTCCATTTTATGTGAAAGATGTGACAGCAACGTGAACACATGCTCTTGCTCCAAAAAAGAATGCAGGTTTAATTGTGGCATTTTTTCTTGCCTCGTATATACTTAAATTGTATCAATACCAGTCATCAGTTTCTTCCATTTCCTTCGAGTTAAAAGGAATCCATACCGATATTGTCCGTAAAAAAAAGAGTAGTAACGTGGACATGTTTGGTTGCCATTATTAGGGAAAATAATCCCGGTATAAGAATCTGTATTGTTTTAAGTTTGTTTGGTCGCCGCTTACAAATTTTAATTTAAGTTTATACTTAAACAATTATCTGTCTTTTTTTTTTATCACATTCAGTGAGATAAAAATACACGAATTAGCTAATTAGCTACACCTGGATAAACATTGAAAATGACAGAATTGTCCATCTCCCAAAGCCTTTTTCTGGCCATTTTCAAGATTAAGATTGAAAACAAAAATTTATCAAGTTTAAACTTAAACCCCACGCTTGAGAGTTGAGAGTTGAGACTATTCCATTTTTAATACCATGGATGAAGCATCCACAAGAAATACATGTGCATCAGATAATAAAAGAAGTATTAATCCCTTTATTAGTCCTATAATTTTTGTATTGTAATCTCTACGTTAACTTGTCTGCTACTCACACGATCTCTCACGGTTTTGTTATTTTGTGCGTACTTAATACATCACTTAAAATACCATACGCTTTCCTGACACGACTACGTCAAAGCAGGTCTGTAGTTGACAACCATCTTATTCAAAATTTGGGAGAGTTCTTCAATGTCAGAAACTTCACCAAAGAAAATTACGAACCATTGGGTGATTGAAGACGCAAAATTTCAAATACAAAAATCGGAAAGAGGACATATGAAAGGAAGACTATCTATAACTACATACGAAGCCAGAATTTTAGTTTTATAGGTTCTAGATTTTGAAATAACAACGTACGTCAAATACTAACAACTGAGTTCTAAATTTAATATTTGATCATAATAAATTTCTTAACATAAATATACTATTGAGCAAAAACTACCCGTAGCCGGGCTTCAAACTCCGCCCCTGCATACCAGTTTGCCGGTTATATGTATCATGCCCATTTTGCTTCGTATAAGCTTATCTGAGGACAACGTTATACAAAATAAAAACAAAGATAATAAATATATACTTGAAATTCTCTACACAGAAATGTTGAGTAATGAGAAATTGGGAATCCTTGTGCTAAGCCGTCCTTCAACCCAGGAATCCTGTTGTACAAGAACTGGGGGAGAGAGATATTGGCTTTGTTGCCTTATTCAGATATGTCTATAAAAAAATGATCTATCTTGACGATAAGTCCTTTTTCAAGACTTGGGGGGAGAAAGGGATCTTCAAGTTTAGATTGTGCTTATTCTTCTTCTTCTTCTTCTTGTTAACCTTCTTCTGGTCACGCAGAACACAAACATCACCATTGCAGACGAATCGGTCGGATTCTGAGAAGCAGCTCCAGAAATTGAACAAAGCCATAGAGTTGATTGTGGCTTCTCTCTTCCTCCTCTCAATATCTTGTGGCTTCTTTTGTGGAATGAAGGCACGCTAACGCTATATATATATGGACAGACACAAAAATCTGAACACCATGTGAGTGTCGTTAATAAGTCAATTCAAACGAGCCATGATCCCTTGGCTTGCTATATTTTATTATGAAATCTCAAGTTATTTGTTTAGCCTCGTAAATGGATTAAGTAAGAATTTATATAATCGACCTTAATTTATTTAGTCAGTAACCATATGAGTTGCTTAAATGGAAAAGTTAGGATTTATTTAATCAACCCAACTTGGCGTTTGTTGTTGTTTGTTTAGCCTTGGAAAATTAGCCTTTATTAGGACCACTTGCCATTAAACACATTTAATGAATGTGGTCTTCTTTCTGAACAAGCCGACTTAAGACCTAAAGAGCACATGTCAAACCAAAAAAAGAAAAAAAGAAAATTTGCTGACAACAAAATAGTTGAGGCTTGAGGGCCACGTAAATTGATTCAGACACTACAAAATAGCAAAATAACTTCGTAGACAATAACAAGTTGAAATGTCTAATATGGGTGTACGAGATTTGAGTCCACAATTTTGACATTTTGCCCACCACAAGTTTTGTTTTCCTCGTCTGTCTCAAGTTGTAACACTGACAACACGTGCTTTTTACACTGGAAGCCTGTCCCGGATCTGCTACTAAATGGCTTGTTTTCTTTCACTTTCAACTTCACAAGTACAGATGCAAAATTATAATTTGAAATTTATAAGTTTTAATGTATACGGTAGAAATCGGGGCTATTCGATTTTTTTATTTAATCGAGATTGAAACGTTGCATCGAAGAGCTGAGACATTGAGTTCGAGATCGAAGTCTCTTTCGAGATCGAGGTCGGTAACAATCGAAACCAAGAGAGAATGATTCCGAGTAATATCGGGAATAGCTTAGTAACGGAAGAGCGATATATCCATGATTGATCGAGGATCATGGCGTAAATCTCGAAATAGATCAAAATAGAAGCGGTTAATTAGCCAATTATATGATTTCCTTCTGTAATTAGAGTCATACCATAAACAGAATTCCTCTGCTATATAAAGAGGAGTTCTAATTATTTTTAAGCATCATCATTCACCGAGACAAAAGCAGTAACTCTTTCTTTCTTACTTGGGTCATTGTTCATCAGTTTATTCCATTTTTACTGATCTTGCATTTATCAGTTCGAGGGTATCTTGACTCGGGGCTGAAGCCCTATCTGATTACTGGTTTGATTTATTCACAGTTTAGTTCTGTTATTTATTGTCATATTTATAAATTGGTATTGAGTGAAATCACATATCTTTAAAATCACAATATAAGTTTAATTATTATCCAAATTTTAGGGTAAACAGTTTGGCGCCCACCGTGGGGCTAAGGATAATAGTGATTATTCAATACTGATTCCGATAACACACACTGCTTTACGCTTGTTGTTGTCAAGTATTTTTGTTTTCAGGATAAAGTATGTCA
The DNA here is from genome assembly GCA_005239525.1 of Nicotiana knightiana. Classification (NCBI taxonomy): domain Eukaryota; kingdom Viridiplantae; phylum Streptophyta; class Magnoliopsida; order Solanales; family Solanaceae; genus Nicotiana; species Nicotiana knightiana. Next base: position 27,308 of record ML381035.1, on the reverse strand, counting down.
AACTCACAAACAACACCCACACATGGTGATAACGGCCTCAGATTTCACGGGAAAAACGATAATGTAGTTGCTCCAAGGGTCGAGGTGCCACAAGTTGTTCTCGAGGGAGCACCGGTTGCCAATCCAGTCGACGTCAGTTTGCATATCACTCTAAATGCGAATTAGGGCGCGGAACCCGAAGGGAGTGTGCGCAGAAAAGACCGATCTGGTGGTCGAGGTACACAAGACGAATGAGACGGAAGAGTCAACCTCCAAGTGATATTCGAGATGCTACAGGCTCAACAAGACGCTATTGCACAGCTACAAAATCAACATCGAACGCCGAGTGCAGTCGAACCGGAAGCCGCCCGCTGGGCCGAGCCAGTACCAAAAAGGTCGAATGCTAGTGAATCGGGGACTGATCCCCGCATAATGAATATGCTCGAGGAGCTCATCAAACGAATTGAATCGGGAGAGAAGAAAATTGAGGCAAATGATAAGAAAGTATAAACGTACAATTCCCAGGTTGATCAGATACCGGGGGCACAATCAATTTTGAAAGGGATGGATTCAAATAAGCTTGTACAGAAGCCGTTTCCTCCAAGTGTGGCTCCGAATCCCATTCCCAAGAATATTCGTATGCCAGAAATCCCTAAGTACCATGGGACCACCGATCCCGACGAGCATGTCACATCCTATACATGCACCATCAAAGGTAACGATTTGGAAGATGATGAGATCGAGTCTGTTCTATTGAAGAAGTTTTGAGAGACTCTATCAAAGGGAGCAATGATTTGGTATCATAATCTACCACCAAATTCCATTGACTCATTCGCCATGCTTGCGGATTCTTTCGTAAAGGCACATGTCGGGGCCATAAAGGTTGCAACAAGGAAATCAGACCTTTTCAAAGTAAAATAGAAGGATAACAAAATGCTTAGGGAGTTCGTGTCTCGGTTCCAAATGGAACGCATGGAGTTGCCACCGATCACAGATGATTGAGATGTTTAAGCCTTCACTTAGGGGTTAAATGAATGAAGTTCGATAGCGTCACGTCAACCGAAGCAAAATTTGATTGAATATCCAGCGGTAACCTGGGCCGATGTACATAATCGGTACCAGTCAAAGATCAGAGTCGACGATGACCAATTGGGAACTCCTTCCGGTTTCGTATATCGGAACAAGCCCGCAGGTAGAAACCAGAGACAAATCAACAGGGAACCTAGGTCGCACAGAGACCGATATCAGCCATACAACGTAGATCGCAAGAACGACCGTCCCGGATGAAACTCCACCCGAAACGATTGAAGGAGTGATCGAGGACATAGTTCTCGGGGACTTATGAGCAAAAGTGGTTTTGATAATCACGCCGATCCCACAGAGGCACCATGATTATCGGAGTATAACTTCAATATCGACGCATAAGGTATTGTATCGGCAATTGGGAGAATCAAAGATACTAGGTGGCTCAGACCCATACAAACTGATCCTTCCCAAAGAAATCCCAATCTAATGTGCAAGTATTACGACATACATGGCCACATAACCGAAGATTGTAGGCAGCTGAGGGAGGAGGTAGCCCGTCTATTCAACGAGGGCCACCTTCGAGAGTTCTTAAGTGATCGAGCCAAAAACCATTTCAGAGAAAGGGATGCCAACAGAAAAAATGAACAGGAAGAGCCATAGCATGTGATCCATATGATTGTCGGCGGGGTCGATATTCCTCAAGTGCCCGTGTTCAAACGCACTAAAGTATCAATTATTAGGGAAAAATGGACTCGAGATTATGTGCCAGAGGGCACCATATCATTCAACGATGAGGAAGCAGAAGGAATTTCTCAACCCCACAATGACGCTCTGGTAATTTTTATCTTTATGAATAAAATTCAAGTTAAGCGTGTTTTAGTCGATCCAGGTAGCTCAGAAAATATCATCCGATCGAGGGTTGTGGAGCAGCTCGGCCTACAAGATCGAATCGTACCCGCAGCTCGGATCCTGAATGGTTTCAATATGGCCAGCAAAACAACTAAAGGAGAAATCATTTTACCGGTGAACGTAGCCGGAACTATTCAAGAAACCAAGTTCCATGTAATAGAGGGCGACATGAGGTACAACACACTACTTGGGAGGCCCTGGATTCAAAATATGAGGGCAGCCCCTTCAACTCTCCACCAAATGATGAAATTCCCAACACCGTACGAGGTGAAAATGGTATGTGGAAAGAAGCATGCTGTGAAAGAAATGTTCGCGGTCGATGAGGTAATATCGATATCAGCGCTTTCGACAGCAAAGAGATCAGAGGTCAAAGGAAAACAGGAGGCCAAATAGCAACTATAGTCACCGGCCTCAACTCAGTCGAAAAAATAGGGAATGGAAGAGGAAGATGGCGACTATTGGATCCCTAGATCCTTCATTATTCCCGAATATTCCGATGCCACCAAATTAATAGTCGAGGAGCTGAAACAGGTTATATTGATCGACTACTTGCCCGAACGGAAGGTATACTTGGGTACAGGGTTAACCCCTGAACTCAGGAAAAAGCTTATAAAATTTATTACTGATAATATGGATTGTTTTGCTTGGTCTCACTTAGATATGACAGGGATCCCACCGGAGATAACAATACATCGATTGAGTCTGGACCCGAAGTTCAGACCAGTGAAACAAAAGAGAAGGCCCCAGTCCGAGGTAAAACATGCATTCATCAAGAACGAGGTAACTAAGCTTCTCAAAATAGTATCCATTTGGGAAATAAAATATCCCGAATGGTTAGCAAATGTAGTAGTAGTCCCTAAGAAAGGGAACAAACTTAGGATGTGCATAGATTATAAAGAATTAAACAAAGAATGTCCCAAAGACTCTTTTCCTCTACAGAATATCGATCTCATGATCGATGCCACGGCTGACCACGAGATCCTTAGTTTTCTCGACGCCTACTCCGGGTACAATCAAATTCAAATGAACCCGGAGGATCAGGAAAAGACTTCGTTCATCACTAAATATGGCACATATTGTTATAACACACTGCCTTTTGGACTAAAAAATGCTGGTGCTACCTACCAACGACTAGTAAACAAAATGTTCGAAGAACAAATAGGTAAATCAATGGAGGTATATATTGACAATATGCTAGTTAAGTCCCTGCGCGCAGAGGAGCATTTGACACATTTGCAGGAAACCTTCAACATATTGAGAAAACACGACATGAAGCTCAACCCCGAGAAATGTGCTTTCAGGGTCGGCTCGGGAAAGTTCCTCGGCTTTATGGTGTCGAATCGGGGGATCGAGATCAACCCGGATAAAATCAAGGCAATCGAAGACATCACAGTCGTGGACAGTATTAAGGCCGTGCAAAGATTGACAGGACAGATAGCCACCTTGGGCCGATTCATCTCGAGGTCATCAGATCGGAGTCATAGGTTCTTCTCACTACTTAAAAAGAAGAACAATTTTGCCTGGACCCCGGAGTGCCAAAATGCATTAGAAGAGTTAAAACGGTACCTCTCGAATCCGCCATTGCTTCATACTCTAAAAGTGGACGAGCAACTCTACTTATACTTAGCAGTATCGGAAGTCGCGGTAAGTGGTGTCCTAGTCCGAGAAGAGAAAAGTACACAATTTACCATTTATTATGTAAGTTGAACTTTAGGTGAGGCCGAAACCCGGTACCCACACTTAGAAAAATTGGCGCTTGCTTTAATAAGCGCCTCTAGGAAACTAAAACCGTATTTTCAGTGTCACCCAATATGTGTGGTAACCACTTATCCTCTTCGTAATGTTTTACATAAGCCCGAACTATCAGGCCGATTGGTCAAATGGGCCCCGAACTCAGTGGGTATGATATCGAATATCAACCTCGAACGACCATCAAGGTTGTGTACATGTTTGGTTTGGATCCCGGGGGCTCGGGTAAGTTTCGAATAAGTGTCGGAGTGGTTTGGACTAAGAAAAATCTGGTGAGAATGTTGTTTCTGGTGTCTGGAAAATTGTTCTATGCGAACGCGTGGTAACCCACGCGAACGCGAAAAGTAAGTGGGGCTGGGGTTGGGGCTGGGGCTGGGATTTTCTCTATGCGAACACATAGAACTGGGGTGCGAAGGAGCATTGGGAAATTACTCTACGCGAACGCACCAGGTCAAACGCGAACGCACAATTATAGGGAGGGAGGGGAGGGGTGGCCAGGAACCTAGGAGAGCTATGCGAACGCGACCCCTTATACGCGAACGCGAAGGCGGGGCAAGGCTAAGCCTTCGCGAACGCCCAGCTCCTCCTGCGATCGCATAAGTCCTCTAATAGGCTGCCTTTCGCGAACGCGTCAGTGCTCACGCGAACACACTGAGTACTGTCGCCCAACACTTAAAATAGTAGAAAAACGGGATTTTAGCCATAACTTCATATTTTCAAAACCAAGGAAGCTTAGGGGCGATTTTTGAAAGGGAATTTCATCATCAAGTTCTAGGTTTGTGTTCTTAAGCTCGTTTTCTTCATTTTCCATTAACACCAATTAGATTTCTAGGCCTAAATATTGTTCTTGAAGGGTAGAAACTAGGGATTTTAGGAGAATTAGGGATTTTACAAATTTGGGAATTTAGACCTCGATTTGGGGCCGGATTCCGAAACTAATTATATATTTGGGCTCGTGGGTGAATAGGTGATCAGGTTTTGGTCCGAACCTCGTGTTTTGACCAAGCAGGCCCGGGATCGATTTTTGACTTTTTGGGAAGAATGAGAGAAAACCCATAATTAAGCATTGGGGGTTGAATTATTTAGAATTTATTGATATTATTAAGTTGATTATGTCTAGGTACAATTGAATTGGAGGCGAATTCTAAAGGAAAAGCGGTGATTGAGGCTTGAGTTTGGTCGTGGAATTCGAGGTAAGTATTTGGCTTAACCTTAGCTTGAGAGAATATGTATTGTGTCTTATTTGCTACGTGTTAGTGATATGTTCAACATATAGGTTTGGTGACGAGTATCTATACGTTGGTGTCAACATGCCCGCAAGTCGAATATTGAACTTTATGTGATGTTTCATTAAACATTACTCGAGTTTAATTTAATGATTATTCATGTTGGTAGAATTTTTCTTAGTATTGATCATTGTCGAGTATTGGTTCAAGTTGAGAATTATTTCGTGAAATAGAATAACTAGGTGCGATTGGTTATAGTTATTTCCCTTACCGACACGATATTGATTCTACTGTTGGCTCCCTTCCCGGGACGTTATGGTTCTTATTATTATTTTATATTGTTGATTTCCTTGCTGGATTGCTGTTATTGACTTGTTTGGGTGAGGAAGAGTGTAAAGCACGAAGGGTGATGCCGTGTATAATATTGTGAGGATGAGAGTAAAAGCACAAAGAGTGATGCCGTGCCATGTTATGAATTTAAAAGTACGAAGGGTGATGCCGTGCCGTTTCTATTGATTTATTGTGAGGATGAGAGTAAAAACACAAAGGGTGATGCTGTACATTCTATTATTATTTGGTGAGGATGAGAGTAAAAATACGAATGGTGATGCCGTGCATTCTATTTATTATTTGGTGAGGATGAGAGTAAAAGCACGAAGGGTGATGCCGTGCACTTGTTTTTGTGCTGTTACTTCTGTTGTTTAAATTGATATCTAATTTATTGCTTTACTTCGTTATTTTCATTATTTGATATTTCCTCCCCTCAGCATGTTCCCCTTTCTTTGTATTTAGTTGCTTAGTTCTTATTGTTATTATTTTCTCCGTATATGATTAAACTGCACATGTTTAGTTCGTTGTCGTGTCCTAACCTCGTCACTACTTCGCCGAGGTTAGGCTCGATACTTATTCGGTACATGGGGTCGGTTGTACTGATGCTACACTCTGCAATTTTGTGCAAATCCCGGTACAGGAACCTACAGACCTTAGAGCGAGGAGGCTGCCTTCATTCCATTGGAGATTCTGAGGTAGTCCTGCAGGCGTCTGCAGGCCTTGGCATCCCCTCCTACTTTATTTTCCATTCTGTTCTTCTTTATTTTGAGACAAATGTATTTATTTTGTTCAGACCCTTATATGTAGTGTTCATAAACAGTCCGTGAAGTTGTGACACCAAATTCTGGGTTTAGTATTATGAATTTCGTAATGGCATTTTTAATCAAGCTGTTAGACTTTATTTTTTTTTGCACTTTTATTTTCGCTGATTTGTACATCACCTGTTGTCTGTTAAAAATAAATGAATAAGGTAAATAAACACTTACCTAGCAGGTTCAATGTTAGGCGCCATCACAGTCCCGACGGTGGAAAATTCGGGTCGTGACAAATATAACTTTTAATTTTTGATAATTCTTTATATTTAAAATTTAGTCTAACTGTATAATTGCGTTTGTGCAACCAAATAATACACTTGTAATTATACAGTAGTTACATTATGACAAACAAACATGTTTCGTAATTATAATATTGTATAATTACTACCCTAGTAATTACACCAATTTCAATTATCAAATGACTTTCTAAACAGGCTCTAAGTAAATATTTCCTACTTGATCTTAATCTTGAAAGGTAAAGTGTTGGACAGGTTATTCCACTCATAACAAATTTAATAAGATGATTCTATTTTAATCCTACTTTATAGATTGACAAACTAATTACTTTGCTCATTGTATATAACAACATAATTTACAAACAAATTCTTACTCAGTTTTAAATTTTAAATATTAAAAGTTCTTACATAGTTTAAATAAAAAGATTTATTAATAACTTTTTAGATTTTAAAGTCTTAACATTAAAAAAGAATTAAATGACAAATATTTCATTAATTTCAAAGTTCTAAAGTTTCCTTGTTGAACTTTGCATGTAAATAATAACTGCATACAAATTGTGAGAAATGCACGTGCAAATTGTTGCCCAAGTTAAGCAAAAAGATAGCGGACAAAATTAAGAAAAGTCTTAGTTGATGTTTTAAATATTAAGCCTTCCTACACGATTAAATAAGAAAATTTTTATTGTTATTATTTTGCCTTTACAAATATGTTATATGAAATAATTTAAATAAGGAATGATTCAATACATAAATTTAGTTGATTTTGTAATATTAAATATTAGGAAAATAATTAAATAACTATTCCCAAATTTATATATATATATATATATAGAGAGATATAAATTTGAAACACTGATTTTATTCATGATAAGAAATAGGCCAAGTAAATCTATGGAAGAAGGCTCTTTCCCAAAATATGATATTTGTTGAACGTCTAAGTCATGTCGTTACGTGATTTTGGGTACCGTGACTCAATCAGCCTCTCATAGTCCGCAGAATCTAATCTAATCAAAGCAACGTTTCTAATTTTGTGCCTATTACTTTATTTCTAGAATCTAATCCATCCAACTTTACTAAAGATTGTGATAGACTGACAAATACTTTTTTAATAAAGAATATTTTGCCAGTTAAAGTGAGATTTTCCGATTCGAGTTCGGATTAATTATGCCCAATAATAATACTAGACACCAAATGAAAAATCAAAAGAAGAAGGAAAAGAAAAAAAAGAACAGTTGCAACTTTAGTTTTCAACGGTTGGCATTCTTCATTACCATTGAACTTCACTGTATTGGTCCTAGACGTTATTTTTGTGCTAGTTGTTGGTTGGACAAAAGAAATGACAAATTAAATAATGTCGTATTCTTCAAACGCACGGCTCAAATTATTTCCCAAGTAGTCAATAGAGGCAATGAGGGCATTCATTTTTGACTGATTCCCACCCCAATCGTGTGCTTGTGTTGAATTTACTTTTTAACTAGGTTTATTTTAACGGAAAATATATTTGGCCAAACTCGTTTTGGCCCAAACGTCCCAACTGGGGGTATTATGGTAACTTCGCACGATTTTTAAGGGCGTAATTGATATTTAGTTATTTTTGTTTTCCAGATATACCCTTTAGTATTTTTTCTTGTTTTCCCTCTAATTCTCTCTCATTAGTTTAATGATTTTACATTTCCCATGCTTCTTTCACATTTACACATGCATGCTACACTATTTTTGATAAAACAATTTATACTCATATACATGTATTATACCATTTAAACGAAATACACTAAAATACACGCATAGTATACTAAAAAAAATACAATTAAATTACTGTATTTCCATTTCTATATTACTGTATCACTAAACTAAAAAAATACTATATACTTTCTAACCCTAACACTTAAATATAGAGTGCTTCAACCAAGAAGTTTTTACAGCCCCCATTGACATTTCTATCTTTAATCTGTTTTCTCCTTCTTCATCTCTTATCTTTTCTTATTGTTAGATTAAGGAATGGACCACTGGAAGTGGAATATTGCTTCAAAGTCTATGTAGTGTTTCGTGGTAAGAGGCCTGGATTGTACAACTCTTGGCATCAGTGTGCTCCTATGGTTATTGGTGTCAAGGGCAGCATCTTCAAGGCCTTCAAAACGTATGATGAAGCCATAACAGCATTCAACGAGTTTAGAAATGGATCTCAAGCTGATAATATATCGACATTGTCGAAGGTGTATGTCGTATTTCGTGGTTAAAAATCCGGATTATACAACTCTTGGTGTGAGTGTGCTCCTATGGTTATACGTTTCAAAGGAAGCATTTTCAAGTCTTACAAATCTTACAAATCTTATGATGAAGCAGTAACAACATTCAATGAGTTCCAAAAAGAAAATGTTGCCAGTGAAGAACAATCTTCAAGTTCTTTTGTTGATGAAAGTGCTGTTGGGGTTGAAGGTGACAGTAGAGAAAGTGCTATGTCATCTGTGTTGTTAGCTGGAATGTCTGTAGGGATGAAGATTTCAAAATTGTTCATTTGATTGTTCATTTAAAAAAAAAAGTATTATGAATTGAAATGAAGTTTTAATTTGTCAAAGTGTTATCATTTTGCACCTGTTTTAATCCATACTACTTTGATTCATAAATAATCAATTATATATCTTCAAGTTCTCATCAACTATCTTCATAAGTTCAGTATTGCATCTTCAAGTACTCAACTATCTTTATTTTTATTGTCAATGCATTTTCCTATTGTCCAAGGTTGGTGTCATAAGTTCAATGTGTTATATTAATTCTGGAAAAAAAAATTGACCAATTTTAACGGACTTAAATTAATCTTTACAAATGTTACTGTTAGTACTTTCATTTCATTAGGCATCAAACGAACAGTTGAAATATTGAATTTGAAATGTTACTATTGAGCTCAATGTGCTATATTAATTTGGAAAAAAAATTGACCAATTTTAAAGGACTTAATTAATCTTTACAAATGTTAGTATTAGTACTTTCATTTCATTTGGCATCAAGCGAATAGTTGAAATATTGAATTTGAAATGTTACTATTGAGATCAATGTGCAATATTAATTTGGAAAAAAAATTGACCAATTTTAAAGGACCTCAATTAATCTTTACAAATGTTAATATTAGTACTTTCATTTCACTAGGCATAAAACAAACCGTTGAAATATTGATGACAATATGACTATTTTGTTAACTTGAATCAAACGATCATTAAGAAAAAAAAAGATTCAAAACATAATAATTTATTCATTAATATGAAAATTCATGATAACATCACCAAAACATGAAAAAAAANGGGGGGGGGTAGATAAACATGTAACCAAGCAAAACACACTACTCAATATTCTGGTTCACGGAAAGAGACTTTGAGGTCTTGGAGGTGGATTCGGCATCACTAGTGATGACAATGACAGAATTGCTCTTAGCACCATTCTGGACTGAGGGTATGGGCATATCGTCAAGCATAGCATAGAGAGAAGTAAGAAGATGCTCTTCCAATATCACACCTTTTAAGTAGTCAATGCTTGAATCACGTACCACCCTCTCAGTTAATTCATTAACCTCACGCTTCAGCTTAGTATAATCACGCTTTAGATCTTGGTAGAGAATATTGTGACTGACTGGTGAACCATGGAGTGGTTGTTCAACAACTTTCTTGGTGGGAGTCCTATCCATAATAGTAGTTTAATTTTGATTGAGTTATCTAGGTCTGCCATATTTTCCGAAGTATATAAGGAGAATTATATGGTAATCTCTCAACTATAATAACTGTTCCACTTCCCGATAGGACTTAATCTATTTTGTGGAGACCCTATGCAACCATTACAATATCCAGTACGGATATAACACATCATAGCAGCCCCTTCCACTCCTCTATGCATCCATTACACTTTCCAGTAGCCTCTTCCACTCATTGATGCAACAATTACACTTCCCCTAGTAGTCGATTTCACTCCTCTATTCCCCATTAAACTCATCCATGCAACCATTACTCTCCTCTATGACTACAATTAATTATAGGAACTTGTATTTATCCATCCTCTTATACACATTTTGGTTTTTATTTTTATTTTTTTTTAAAAAATTCTGCATTATAGTGGCATGCAATTCACAGATGTTGGATTTTTTTTAAACTTCTGCCATATAGTAGTCTTGATCTTAGAAGTCTAGATAAATCCATGTAAAATTATTTTATCCTTGTTTAGGTTTAGGTTTAGGTTCGTTTAAGTTTAGGTTCGTTTAGGTTTAGGTTTAGGGTTTAGGGTTTAGGTTTAGGTTTAGTCTTATTAAAATAAATAAATATAACAATAATAAATGGAAAAACACAAACAATATAATAAAGAACAATCATACTAATCCATTAACGGAACTCATCCATTAATTTGATCCATAATTTCATCATTAAAAATAACTAAAGATAAGAAATTATCAAGCTACACATTAGTTAATCCTAGCTCTTGAACAGAGAAGATCACAACCCCTGATGTAGCCTGAACTAGTTCAAAGAGAACAACATTCCCTTTCTTCAGATTATTGTCGACAACAAATTATTTTCACCCATTGACGAGTCTTCTCCTAACACCACTTGTGAGAGTCACATCCCACTCCTTCCCATTACATCGAAGAGTTGTGTTAACTGAAATAGGAGAAAGATAGCCACATATACTCTTTGGAAGAAACTGCAAGAACATAGTGTAAAGACAGGGTTTAGGGTTCATTGCTAGTTGGGATAATCAACAGTTAAAAATCATGAAAATTTAAAAAAATAAAGTTACCAGATAAACATGCCTAATGTACGATCTGGGCACTTTCATCCGAAACCATGGATAGAATTCTTCTTCGATCCATCCGCCCACATTCATGTTTAAAGTATTTATTTTGCTTAGAGAGTTGGAGATATGTTTTTCTTGTGTTTAAGAGATATATAAAGAGTAAAAACTTTCAATTTTCCTCTAAACGATATATTTTTACTTTTTACTTTGTTTCCCTCCGAAAATTGTATTTAACATTTGAGTCCAAAAATGTCATCTTGTTTTCCCTCCTAATATATTACAACAAAATACAAAAAATATGTTTTCCTTTTATTATCATGATTTTCCTTTTATTATAATTAAGATTAACTAAAAATATATTATAATTATATATTTAATATTATATAAATAAGGTCATACATGTGACTTTAATGAATGAAATTATATAAACAGCTATAATATTACTATGAATCACAACGATCTAATTATCATAGTTCATATGACTACAACAACCTTCGTTGGTGAACTTGTATGGTTGCCATTGGCCGATACGTATGACCTTAATGTATGAAACTATATAAACAACTATAATATTACTATGAATCACAACAATGTAATTATCATAGTTCATATGACTACAAAAACCTTAGCCGGTGGACTTGTATGGTTGCCATTGGCCGATACGTATGACCTTAATGTATGAAACCATATAAACGGCTATAATATTACTATGAATCACAACGATGTAATTATCATAGTTCATATGACTACAAAAACCTTAGCCGGTGGAATTACTTAGTTGCCATTGACCGATACGTAAGACCTTAACGTATGAAATTATATAAACGACTATTGTATTACTATGAATCGCAATGATGTAATTATCATAGTTCATATGACTACAACAACCTTAGCCGGTGGACTTGTATGGTTGCCATTGGCCGATACGTATGGCCTTAATGTATGAAATTATATAAACGGCTATAATATTACTATGAATCGCAACGATGTAGTTATCATAGTTCATATGACTACAACAACCTTAGCGGGTAGAATTACTTAGTTGCCATTGGCCGATACGCATGGACTTAATGTATGAAATTATATAAACGGCTATAATATTACTATGAATCGCAACGATGTAATTATCATAGTTCATATGACTACAACAACCTTAACCGGTGGAATTACTTAGTTTCCATTGGCCAATACGTATGACCTTAATGTATGAAATTATATAAACGGCTATAATATTACTATGAATCACAACGATGTATTTATCATAGTTCATATGACTACAACAACCTTAGCCGGTGGACTTGTATGGTTGCCATTGGCCGATACGTATGACCTTAATGTATGAAATTATATAAACGGCTATAATATTACTATGAATCACAACGATGTAATTATCATAGTTCATATGACTACAACAACTTAGCCGGTGGACTTGTATGGTTTCCATTGGCCGATACGTATGACCTTAATATATGAAATTATATAAACGACTATAATATTACTATGAATCGCAACGATGTAATTATCATAGTTCATATGACTACAACAACCTTAGCCAGTGGAATTACTTAGTTGCCATTGGCCGATACGTATGACCTTAATGTATAAAATTATATAAACGGCTATTATATTACTATGAATCGCAATGATGTAATTATCATAGTTCATATGACTACAACAACCTTAGCCGATGGACTTGTATGGTCGCCATTGGCCGATACATATGAACTTAATGTATGAAACTATAAACGGCTATAATCTTACTATGAATCACAACGATGCAATTATCATAGTTCATATGACTACAACAACCTTAGCCGGTGGAATTACTTAGTTGCCATTGGCCGATACATATGACCTTAATGTATGAAATTATATAAACGTCTATAATATTACTATGAATCGCAACGATGTAATTATCATAGTTCATATGACTACAACAACCTTAGCCGGTGGACTTGTATGGTTGCCATTGGCCGATACATATGACCTTAATGTATGAAATTATATAAATGGCTATTATATTACTATGAATCGCAACGATTGGTTATGTTACTATTATGTTAATGCCATTTTGTGTTGCAAATTCTGCTATTTATCTTGCAAATTTTGCTGTTTGTTAATGCCATTTTGTGTTGCAAATTCTGTTACTTTCAAACATCATTTCCAACTGGAACATATTTTTTTACAAGCAGGATCAAAGTATACCCTGTTGCTGTATCTTCTTGGTTGAGGGTTATGCACCCCATCTTCTTCAACTTCATCATCCTCACTACCTGAATCTGAACTTTGCAGATATTTCTCATCCCCTCCCAACTTTCTAACATATTTGGACTGCTTATCTTTATACATGTCTTTAAAACCAGGGTCTATACCTACAAGTCCACTAGGTATCTCATCAGTATTAACTTCATTAGATCTTAGTTTACTACTCTTTTAATTCACTTTAGCTTGTCTAACAACAACTACTTCAGGAGGTTCTAGGTCACTTGTCTCACCATTAATATCCTCATCAGAACCATATAATGACTCATCTGTATCATCATCATCAGAAATAGCCTCATAATCCTTATCCTCACTCTCAGTACTTACCTCATCACCCTCAGCATCACCCTCAACATCACCCTCAGAATCAGTAGCTAAATAAAAGCTATAGAACTCACCTTCATCTTCACTAGAGTCTTCTGTATCAGAATCAGTTACAACTTTCCTCTCTTTACCCTTCCCATGAGTGTTATCACCCCTATTTATATCATTTTTATGTGAGTGAGTTGCCCTAGCATTAGTAGGTGAGTTTGTTGCCCTAGCATTAGCATCACTTGTTTGCCCATATGGCCTTTCATTAAAGCCAGATGGCTGAACATCAGTGGGCTCCACATTTAAACCACCACAACTTAACATTTCATCTAGGTCTAAATCAATACATGGTGTATTAATTGTGTGACAGATATACACATCAATAAAATCCCCATCCTTGAGGTCTTTACACAAAGCTAACACATCAACATCATATTTCAGAAATCTAAATTCTCCTTTTTGGTTAATTTTACATGCATATTTATCTACTGTTAAGTACCCCATATCCTTAGCCCAATCATAAAATTGTAATATATGCAATTCATCAATGTCAGCTTGAAGAACAACTGGCCAAGTTTGTCCATGTACATACCTCATAAACGGGTCAGACACTAACTACCATAGATGATGAAATTGTAATTTCACATAGACAACCATTGAATTCTGCAAAAAAGGGGGGGCCAAGTCAGATACACTTTAACCCTAAAAGTGATAAACTTTAATAAAGCGGGAGACAAGAAAAAGACAAGGCAAAACCCCTAAAATAAAGTGAATGCGGACAAAAGCCCTAAGTTTTTAACCCCAAATGCCATATCACTCATGAAAAAAACAAAACCCCAAAAATAAAGTGTATATTCGACTGCTTTCCCTGAAAACCCTAATATAAAATCTCCCAATTTGTGCATGCGGACAAAAATCCTAATTTTTCAATCCCAAATGCCAGATTAGTCTTGAAAAAGACAAACCCTTAAAATATAGTGAACATTCGACTGTTTCCCCAAAATGCTAATATTAAATCCCGAAAAAATAGATGATTCATGCAAACAAAAATAGCTTTGAAAATCAAATATTACCCACATTTTTTCATAATAAATTAGACGAAAAAAACAAAAAACAACATCAAAAGAAACAAACTGACCTTCAAGGGCTAACACATGACTGGAATCAAAATCTCTGACCAAACAAGACTCGAACAACTTTTGAATAAATAGGAGGGGACCCCAATCAGTTGGTTTTGGAGTGATTTTGATTAATTTGTGAAGTGGATGACTGATTATGAAGTCATTACTAACCTAGGTTTAAGATGAGAAGTGTGGTTAGAGAGAGAAAGGTAAACGAAAGAATGGGGATTAGGTTGGGTGTACTTATTAAAAGAGGGGGGACCCCAATCGATGTGGGTTTATTTTCCCGTCTCTGACGTGTAATGTTGAATTTGGCTCAGTGCTGACTGGGCGGACACGTTATCTGAGTGGATGGACACGTTAGCAGATGTGTAATACATGCGCAGATGGTCAAGGGTAAAATGTGTTTATTAGTTATGGGTTTCACAAGTTTGAGTGTTTAAATGGGAAAGTTGTAAGTTAGTGTATCGGCTTTAAAAATCCCAACAAGTTTAAGTGGCCAGGAGGCCATTTCGCCTATAAATAAAGTATAAAAACTTTATGATAATCATTTTGAAGGAATAAATTAGTTTTCTATTCTATTGGAAAATAAAAAAAAAAAATTAAAATTTAATTTTAATTATCAAGATTCTAATATAAATATTTTATGTATAAAATGAGGTTAATTTTGAATGATAATCATCGTGTATGACCTTAATATATGAAACTATATAAACGGCTATTATATTACTATGAATCACAACGATGTAATTATCATAAGTCATATGACTAAAACAACTTTACTCGGTGGAATTACTTAGTTGCCATTGGCCGATACGTATGACCTTAATGTATGAACTATATAAACGGCTATAATATTACTATGAATCGCAACGATGTAATTATCATAGTTCATGTGACTACTACAACCTTAGTCGGTGGACTTGTACGGTTGTCATTGTCCGATACGTATGACCTTAACGTATGAAACTACATAAACGACTATTATATTACTATGAATCGCAACAATGTAATTATCATAGGTCATATGACTATAACAACTTTACTCGGTGAAATTACTTAGTTGCCATTGGCCGATACGTATGACCTTAATAACACCTATATGTTGGCTACTATATACATATATATATATATATAGATGTTCAATGTAAATATATATAAAGCGCAACAATATTTCATAACTAAATTGCTAATTATATCCCAAATATAACTATTGATTTCAAAACTAAAATCACAACTTTTTTGTCATAAATCAATATTATATATATGGTCAAATGTGGAATACATATGCAAAATATAGTGTAACGAACCAACCAGTCGTTTTGAGCTCCAGCGCGTCGTTCAGCGGTTGGAGGTCGTGAGCAACTCCATTTCAGGTATTATGACTTGTAGGTGTGGTCGGAATTGAATTTTGGGAAGTTTAGAGTTGGTTTGCAAAGAAAATTCTCATTTCAGAAGCCTTAAGTTGGAAGAATCAATTAAGATTGGAATTTTGAGTAAATGACCTCCGAATCAGGATTTGAAGGTTCCTGCAGGTTCTTATGATGATTTCGGACTTGGGCGTATGTCCGGATCGGGGTTTAGATAACCCGGGAGCGTTTTAGTGTATATTTTGGAAGTTAGCATTTTAGAAGAATTTCATAGATTTGGGCTTGAAGTGCATTTCAGTGTTGTTGATGTCCGTGTGGGATTTCCAGTCTGGGAATAGCTTCGTATGGTGATTCTGGAGTTGGGAGCGCGATCGGAAGTGAATTTGGATGTCCGTAGGTCATTTTGGAGTCATTTGGCTAAAGATAGAAATTTGAAGGTTTTTGAGAAATCCGACCGGAAGTGAAAGTTTTGATATCGAGGTCGGAATGTGATTCTGGAAGTTGGAGCAGGTCTGTAATGTCGAATATGACTTGTGTGCAAAATTTGGGGTCAATCGGACGTGATTTGATAGGTTTCGGCATCAGATTTAGAAGTTGGAAATTTCTAAGTTCATAAAGTTGGGATTTGGGTGCGATTCATGGTTTCGATGTTGTTTGATGTGATTTGAGGCCTTGAGCAAGTCCGCATTATATTTTAGAACAGGTTGGTATAATTGGACGGGGTTCCGGGGGCCTAGGGTGGATTCCGTGTGGTTAACAGATCAAGTTAGGAGTTTGAAGAAGGCTGAGGTTTCTATCATCTGTTGTGACCACACCTGCGAGGATTTGGCCGCATGTGCGAAGGATGGATGGTCTGGCTGGGGAGCGCAAGTGCGATGGCATTTCCGCACCTGCGAAGACGGAGATGCGGACATAGGGCGCATGTGCGATTTTGGGCTGGAGTTGAGGCAGCCGCATGTGCGGGAGATTGGTCGCACCTGCGGGAGCGCAAGTGCAGAGGTAGGACCACATGTGAGGAATCGAGGCTGGGCATAATGTTTTTAAACCGTGAATTGTTGGCCATTTCTTCATTTCTTCTTTGGCTTAGGCGATCTTAGAAGGCTTCAAAGAGAGGATTTCTTCATGCAATGTCAAGGTAAGTAACTCCTTCATGTTTCTAAGTTAAATACAAGATTATATGCATGGATTAGACATGGAAATTAGTAGGAGAATTGGGATTTTTGAGGAAAGACCTAGAAATGGAAATTTGATTTTTAGCCACGAATTGAGCATGAATATTTGAGTAAATTGTATATTTGAGTTAGTAAGGTTATGGGTAGAATATATCTTCGAGAAATTTCGGATTCCGGGCACGTGGGATTGAGGGCATTTTGGTCATTTCACTAAGCGGGGTTGGGAAATTATACAATTTGGAATTGTGCAAATATTAGAGTATATTTTCATTGAGTTGTCGTTGTTTGGATAGTTTTGGGGCGTTCTGCGTCCGTTTTGAGTCATCGGAAGGGCTTGGAGGCCAGTTATGGAATCTTGGAGCGAGGTAAGTCTCCTTTCTAACTTCGTGAGGGGGAATTGTTCCCCTAGGTAAACTAATTAAGTATGTGTTACTATCTGCGGGGGCTACGTAAGCACGAGGTGACGGGAGCCCATGCGTAGGTACTAGTATGCCATGTCCGGGTAGCCTAGGACCCACTAGCATGCCTTACCTGACGTACCTGAGATCTTGTCTGTAATATTAAACTGCTAATATAATGGAACTTGTAATTGAATGACTAAAGAAGATTAGAGTTTATTTTCTTAAGCATTTAAAAAGAGAATTGATTTTCTTCGCAGGCAATTGTGTTTTCGGATAAGGCTATGTTATTAAACATTATAAAAAGACTTGGCAAGTGAATTTCGAAAAAGGGTTCAAATACTATTTTGTGGTTTTCAAAAGAGAAATCTGTCATTTACTTGAGTATTTGTTTTCCCAACGTAGTCAGGGTGGACTATTGATTGTGCATGACTGCATGTGACCGCTTCGCAATTTACATTCCGCGAGCGAAGTGTTATTTCCCCGACTCTCATGGGAGCGGGCCGTATGCCACGACGAAATCGAAAGAAATATTATGGTTCGGGCCGTTCGACCCTTGGCAGTGCACATAGATGATTATTATGATGGCTCAGGACGGTTGTCCTTATCCGTATGCGCATGCAAAATTGTTAAATATGTTTTTTCAAAATTTTGAAGTGATAAGATATTTGGGGGAAAATAAATAAGAAATTGTGGATTTATGATATTTGGGGAAAAAACAAAGAAGAAATTGTGGATTTATGATATTTGGGAGAAAACAAAGAGGAAATTGTTTATTTAAGATATTGTGGAAAATATTGAGAAAGTGGTAACTGTTGGTTTATTTTCAGTATTTACTTGGATTTTAGTACCTTATATATATGCTGCTTTACTACCTTTACATGCCTATCGTGTCCATCTTATACTGTTAATTAAGTTACTGAGTACACGTTGTTTTTGTACTCATACTGCACTTGCTGTGCATTTTTTTTGCACAGGAACATTCATAGCAATGTGGAGGATTCAGAGATTTAGGCGAGCTGCATCATCCGGAGGCGATCCGCAGCTGACAGAATCTCACTCGTTCTGTATTTTTTTTCATTTTAAATTTCCTAGTCCAATTTGTATTTCAGACAGGCTTTGTGATGATTGTATAAATTCTTAGAAATTACTCATGTACTTGTGACACCGGGTTCTGGGGTGTGTTGGGATATATTTTCTAAAGTGTAGTATTCAAACCATTATTTTTAAATTAACAGATTTTATTTGGTTAATATGTAATAAAGTGAAAGGAAATATTTTTCATAAATGTTAAAACCGAAAATTTATTCCAATTAATTAATGATTGGCTTTCCTGACAATGATGTCCGGCGCCATCACGACCTTATGGATTTTGGGTCGTGACAATATGGTATCAGAGCGCTAGGTTCCCGTAGGCCTCAAGAGTCATGAGCAAGTCTAGTATAGTCTTGCGGATCAGTGTGGAGACATCTGTACTTATCTTCGAGAGGCTACAGGGCTGTTAGGAGTACTTCCCTTCTTGATTCCTCATCGTGTGATTCGATTCCCTTAAGGCTTATGCCCAAGTTTATTCTTACTCAATCTTACGTGTCGCGAAGCGCTTGTTATGATTCAGGAATTTGAGGAGTTGAAATGGTGCTACGGATGTAATTCGAGATGTTTCCATGTATAAATGGCCGAGACTGTTGTTATGGCCCTGCAAGAGAATAATATGTTTCTTCAGCTCAGTAGCTGTGTTTCTGAGAGCGTTAAGGCTATGCTCAGGTAGTGATGATGCTCGTGATTGATTATCGTCTGATGTCAATATGATGATAGAATTCTTGCCCGTATGTTGGGGGTCATGAATGGTTTGAAGAGAGGTCTTCTCAGAGTGTGATTTCGAGGTTTTGGTATTTTAGTTTCGGCAGAAGAAAGGCATTTGGGTTATGAATGGTCCAGTTGGGGTTAATAAAGTAGTAAGGTTGGGTGTCTTCAAGTGGGGTGGGATATGCACCTGTGACATGGAGTTTTCATCATTGATCGGATGGAATGTGTTAAGTTTGTCGGTGCTATGGTTTCTTCAGTTGCATGGGGTCAGATTATTGAGAAGAAGTATTGAAGAATGCGGTTGACAGAGACCATGAGGTGCGGTGGTTCAGTACCGGATAAGTGTTGATAATGAAGGCAGTTAGAGAAAGATGATCTTCGGAGAGCTTGGAGTCGTGGTGAAATGCTAGTTTGAGAGCTACAGAGAATGATCCTGAAGTGAGGCTAGGCGGTGGTTCCATTTCTAGGAGGCCCGGTGTAAGAAGCGGAAGTCGAGTAGTCGCAAAGTGGGGGAGCGACAACGTAGATTAGAATTTGAAGATATTGTCGCGCATTTAATGGATGTCCATGAGGAGAGAACGGACTAGTAAAGTTGGTAAATGAATCAGGGCGTAGGATGGGGCATCGAAGTCGTGGATATCGTGCATTTCAGCATCGTTGGAAGGTGTCCGTGGGTGATTTCCACAGGCAGTTACCTCCTGTGAATAGGTTAGCGGTGGCATGGTCGGCAGGTCTCTGTGAGGGGTTCTAGTGGCTATTCGGTAGGAGGCAGAGTGTGTGAATAATGCTAGAGAGTTTGAGTATTTATGGAGAGCTAGCAAGAGAATTTGGAAGAGTTGGACGGATTGGTCGAGCAAGATCGTGTTATTAAAGGAGAAAGGATCTCAGCAGGGTCTAGAGTGGTGCAAAGAGTAGCTTTGGGCTATGTGGGGAGTCCCATCATCTGCAGTTGGGTTGAAGGATTGTGTTATCATAGGGTTGCGGATTACCGACGTGTTGGCAAGTTATTACAGCTAAGAGAAAGGAGTAAAATGGTGATTGTGCGTGGGATTTGATGAATGTGTGCAAAAGTTGGCCCTGTCGGACCAGGGTTAGGCTTTGGAAGATTCAAAATTTATGCTTAAGGCATGAGAGAGTTGTAAGGATAGTGACTCGGTCACGTGTTTCCTCGAAAGGGGTGTTTATGTTCTAGAAAAGCCTTGGAGTTGATTGTATTCGGGGCCAGCCAGAGTGGGTGACTCTCAATAGCGGTCCTAATGAGTTCAAAAATTAAGAATGCGGCATTTAAGGGTTTCAGGCAGCAGTATGATCAAGAATCGAGCTTTGCAGAGTAATTTCTGAGAAAAAAGAAGATGGTTGGAATGTTCTATGATATGTTTCAGCATGTAGGATAGTATTGGAGGAGTTAGAGAAATAAACTCCGGATTGTAGAAAGATGATCAGGAGGGTATGAGACGGGTTGCGGGATTTAGGAGGCATAGTCTCGTGAATCAAGGTCACTCGGGATGAGTGAGGGTTGAGTTGGCTATGAGTTGAAGGAAGTTGCTATTATTCCTGAAGCAATTGATGATGATTAAAAGAAGATAGATTGATTGGCCATGGTTGAAATGGCACATTTACGACAGTGATCAGTTCCTTCGGTGTGATTAAGTTATGCATGTGGTGTGTGCCGGTGTGTGCGGGGCTTGTCGATCGTCGTGATGGATTTCATGTGGGAGCATTTGAGTGCTATGGCTTGACAGGTGTAGGCGGATCCCGAAAGGGTTATGGTGGTATAGGCTACTACTTAAGGATTTGCATGTTGGGTGATCGTGGGAATTCACTCATGTGTTGAGATGGTACTCCTGAATTGAGTTAAGTAAAAGGTTTCTAGATGATGAAGTTTTCAACCTATTGGTGGTTCAGAAGTTATGATGGAATTCTTGCGCTACCTCATGATGGCACGTTAGGTGCGGTAAGCAGTATGTAACTGGGAGTAAGAATCGAGATTGCGGTGCGGTGTCAATAAGGATGTCATGAGCTCGGAAAAGCAAGAAAAAAGAGTTCGGAGTAAGCTGGTGTTATCTTTAGTGTCACCTGAGATTGATATTCGGTGGAAGAGGCTTTGTACCCTGGTTATGGGTTCTTGATTTGTCTTACAGCGTAGTATGGCCAGTGGTGGATGTGCAGACTTGTTGCCTTGTGTGGAAGGTCGTGGAAGCATGACCACGAAAAGATTGTATAAGTGTGACATGTAGTCACTTGATGGATTGAAGATTTGGACTGAGTATAAAAGAGTGCAATATTGTTTATTTGAGAATTTATGCCCGGAGGGCATTCGGTTAAGTTGATTATGGATTATGGGGTGTTTGTCCCGGTGATGATTGTTGTTCTCGTGTATTATGAGAGAAAGTGGGTTAATGTGAACCCAGGTAAAGCTATTAGCTTAGTTTGGTGCGAGAAAGGTAGACTCGATGTTTGTGGATGGATTTAAATATGATTATGGGTTCCGTATGAGCCAGGCATGTTCATTTCAGTAGCGCGCTTTTTATGGAAAGGTATTAGAACAACGGATGTTGTTCCGTCTTCGTCAAATTTATGTGTTGTTGTGATTTGTGCCGTGTGAGTTGCGAAACGGCTTGATAATTTCCTATGGATTGAGGTCCCGCGTAGTGGGGATGTTATCTGAGCACGATAGCTCTTGAGATCCAGAGTGTGTATATATATATATATATATATATATATATATATATATATATATATCTCACCTCAGTTGTGATTGAGTTTTGTAGCCTACGGCTTTATAAGTCTCCCCAGGATGGTATTATGCACTTAGCGTGCTTATGATCGATATTCAGTAATTTGTGATAGTGAGAAAACCAACTCCGTATATATCTTCTTATGTAAATTTTATGTGTGGATCGGGTGGCACGTCGCCACGGGTATGTTATTCGGATCGGGTTGCATGCCGCAATAGTGTGATGTGGAGTAAGGTTCATGTATATTTATTTTTCTTATGTTTTAC
>ML381031.1:0-30210 GCA_005239525.1 Nicotiana knightiana | reverse complement strand
TATATATATATATATATATATATATATATATATATATGTATTTTTGGAATGTTTTAATCATGTATGTTATTCACACAATTCGACAGTTTACTGATAGATATTATCCATTTCCTACCCTTAATTCATGTTTATATCTTAGATGTATTCTTAGGGGTGTTCGACAGGTAGGACTCGAGCACTCGTCATGGTCCATCAGTTTGGGTCGTGACAGTATGGAGTGAAACGGGTGGCTATTGTGTTAATGTCCGGCGGAGCGATAAGGGTGCCTATTATGCACAGTGATATGGATGGCTATAATAGAGATAAGGGTGGCTAATGATAATGTCAAGGCAGAGTGATACGGGTGGCTAAAGGAGAGATCAGGGTGGCAATTGTCATGGATGATGTGTGATGGCTCGGGGACATTGTGTTGGTGATTTTTGTGTGATGTTGTGCTTTTCCTTGTGTTTGTCATACACCTTACGTGACTTGTGGTGTTGCTTTGATGAGTTACCCGATGTATTTGATATTACTTGTTGACTTGGGCTGCAGTAGTATACTCGCACAAGCATACACAGTAGCACGCCACTTATACTAGCTCTTGAGTATGAAACTTGACATTTATTGAGCATGCCCATGTGTTCTTGTATTATTCATTTCCATGTTGATATTGTGAGCCTGTGACCATGCCGGGCGGATTGTGATTGTGAGCTTGTGATCATGCCGGGTGGATTGTGGCTGTGAGCCTGTGATTATGCCGGTCGATTTGAGATATTGGCATGTGAGTCATCCGTGAGGTTGTGATTTAAAATGTGGGCACAAGGTGCCATGAGTATATTGATGGGTTTAGACCCATGACTTGTGACTATGAGATGAAATATCACCAAGTGATTTTGTTGTGGAATTTGTGTAGAACGGTTGATTAATTGGTTGTCCTGTGTTTTTCCTTAACTAGTTTCAATTGTTACATTTCACATTTGCATACATTAAAATTTCGTCGTAAGTTAACTGATATACACTCGAAAATGAGATTACTTTTTAGGTTATAAGCATATTTGCTATTTATAATAGGCGATAAGTAAGTTCCGTGAAGGTTAAAGGGTAAACGAAGTAAAGAAAATGAGTTTCGTTGAAGATTATCAATTTGGGATAAAATACGGTCCGAGCTATAATACCCGACATTTATGGACTAGTGACATATAATGTACCACATGACCATGATAGTAAGGTACATAAAGTATGTTAAAAGTGAGTAGTATTTTAAGTAATTTGAGATAATACTTAATTATGTGGATAATTAGGTAATTAATTATTTTTGGTGGGAGATTTGCTAATTAAGTAAGAATTTTTGGATAAGCATTGGACCTTAACGTGGAAGCCCAAGAAGGTCTTGATCAAGCCCAGGTAATGACTCTTACTTCATTAAAATATGTGGCATAATTAGGGGCCTTTGGGCAAAGCTTAACCACAAAAGTGGGGCCCACACCTAAAGTCTAAAAAGAACCTCTCTAATTCACTAAATGAAATGCACACATCTACTAAGTCACAAAGAAAGCTTCAGCAAAGATCATATTTTGCAATAGCAACGTGATTTGCTTCAATATTTCATATGAAGACTACTTAATACTATAGCTACGTGGGATTTGCGATTCTAAGGAAGTACGATGCAATCTTTATCAAGAATATCTTACGTATTTTTTCCTATTTCGATCTCGTCATTACATGTTTCGTCGCGATTGGCGTCTCTTAGAAGGATCGCCAAGAGAATCGTCCAGGTATGTTAAGGCTATCCTGATAACAACGTGCGGAATCTAAAAGAAAATAAAGAAACGAAAAAGACGGAAAATTAAAGATAGATTGAATTCAAGAAACTCTTTCTTAAATTCAAGAAGTCTATTCTTGAAGTTGAATCCTAACGACAACAATTAGCTAACAAAGAACTAATCCCCTTTGGTAGAGACTTAAAAATAAGAAATACGTTGTGAAACCCGACCCTTTAGAATAACAAGAACAACAATAGGCCTAAACTTATCACCTTTCTTGAATATCTAGAAGTGATATAATATTTTGAAAAGGGTTTAATCTTACCACCTTAAGTTGAGTCTTAAAGGTTGAAGAATAAATCCAAGAGTAGCCACAAACAAGAGTGCAAGAAAACTCACAAATTTTATTGATATTGTCTATAATAATCTAAGTCTAAAAACAAAAATGACACTCCTTATATAGGTAGGAGGGGGTCACGAAATTAAGGCTAAAAAATAAGGAAATAAAGTCCTAAACTACTTTGGACAACAAGTCCAACTACCTTAGGAAAAGGAAAATACTAGGAAGCAAAATCCAAGTCATTTTTGGAAAGTAATTCCAACAATCTTAGGAAAAAGAAAACATAACCTTACCTAAGTAGGAAAGCAATAAATATAGTCTCATAATATATATATGGAAATAAGTCACAAACCAATCTTAGATAGAATTTTGAAAATCTTGGAAATCTTAGAAATCTTGAAAATCTTGAAGGAAATTTGCAAGCAACTTGGCACCAACATGCACTCAACATCTAGAATTTTACGTACCCTTCTTGGACATCAAGTAAGTCTTTTTTATTCTATAAAAACGTGGCTTTATGTAGGATTTCATGGGCTGCAAGTTTGGACACATTTGAGATGCCAAATTGGTCCAACAGTGGCCTGATTTGGACCTTCTTTAGAGAATATTTCTTGGGATCTAATCCACCTATTATTGGACATGAATTTGGGACATAAAATAATTATAACACCTAGATAACTCATATCCCTTATCCTTGAGGTCTTCCCCCCAACTAACAACTTCTTTGATCGCTTCTGAAGTCCAATGACCTTGTTTTACAACTTTTTAGCTTGACATCTTGTAAAAGGCCCTCTTTGAGATTCAAAAGTTTCATCCTTATCCTTGAATATATTTGAGCTTCCTAGGATGCTATCATTCTCCACTTCTTGAATAAAATTCGTCCTCGAATTTCGACCTTGCAAGAAAACAAAGACATGCACTAGTAAATGGCATCCACTAATCTTAAAAAATGGTAAGAATAAAATAAGATAGTGATCATGTGTCCACTTAATCCAATTAATCCTAATAGGTATAAATACTCCTTTATAAAGCATATGGATATCATCATCCCAATAAAATTTATGCCTACTTAGATTTGTCCTATAAAAACCTCTGTTAAGGTAGTCCAAAAATGTGCATGACAATGAAATTATGAAAGATTGATCACGCATCCATTTAAAATAAGTATCTCTGCCACATATATCAAATAAGATACTTTTATGATATATCCAAGTATCAATTATATTCTTCCACATGTAAGTTATTCAAAGAAGCACATAAATTCTCAGAAAGCTCAGAAGAACCCATAAATTCCAAAAAACAAAAATTCAATACATTCAAGCTCATGATTATAACTTTCTCCAATAATATTGGCAACATCAATGGATTCTACATAATTTCTCAAATTGTCATATAAAGAGTCATAGATAGGTTCATGAAAGAATATTTGAT
Organism: Nicotiana knightiana; assembly: GCA_005239525.1. Taxonomy (NCBI): domain Eukaryota; kingdom Viridiplantae; phylum Streptophyta; class Magnoliopsida; order Solanales; family Solanaceae; genus Nicotiana; species Nicotiana knightiana. Next base: position 26,697 of record ML381031.1, on the reverse strand, counting down.
CACTAATGTCACAATAATCATGCATATCCTCTTTACTAGAAACAAGCACTTTTACAGGCTCACAATCAACATGACTAGAGGAATGACTTCTCATCGAACAAAAAAACTCACATTCTAGCAATGTATCACATGAAAACTCATTAGGCACTTGAATAAGATAAGAAAGAACAATTAACTCACTAGCAAGCCTCTTCTCATAAATTTCATGCCTCTTTCCACCAAGTTGGAATGCATAATCATTTATGTCATACTCAATTTCAAAAGTAAATCAATTACTCTTGCACTTGAACTTAGATATTACAGTTAATGACTTGACATGCATCAAATATCATCATCCACAAAAAATTAAAATCACCAACATAAAAAATAAGAGCATAGTTCATTACCTCTAAATATACCTTAGGTGTTCTAGAAAGGCCAAGAATTTGAAAAAACCAATTATACATACCATACTTTGACTTATTTATTAATGGAACAGCATCACCTTTTACTCTTTTATGCAATGGCTCTAACTTAGCAATGCCTTTAGGGAACTCCATGTTGTAAAATTGTAAATAAGGATCAAAATAGGTAAAAGGTTCAACAATAAAAAAATTAACCAAGATTTTATCTTCCACTATCCAACAAGAATTGATTTTTCTAAATTCATGTTAGAATCCAATTGGATCCTTTGCCACAATCTCTTGCATCCTACATCCCCTTTCGAAAGGTGTTTCAATACTTGGCTGGACAAAATCACAAGAACTAAAACAAGAAAGATTTAGTGGGTTAGAAAGTAAAAAAAATATTTTTCTTACATACACTCTCTTTGTCTTTTATCACAAGACTAACCTTCTCCTCACCCTTATACTCTTCTCTTTCACCAAGGTTTTCTTCTTTTTATTCACTCAAACCCTCTTGTTTCTCAACCTAACAACGTTCTTCTATCTTATGGCCTTCTCTCTTTTCTTTCCTCTCAAGCTTACTCTTTTCCTCACTTGACATCCCACTATTTTCACTCAACACAACCTCTACTTTTTCCTCTCTTGGAATGTCAACCTGCACTCCCTTACTCCTCTCATTCTTTTTCTCTCATATTTTTCTATATTCTCTTTAACAGTCTTTTCATCTTCACAAATTTGTGAAGGAGTCAAAGGCCCAAGAATGAGTTTCTTCCCATTAAACTCAAAAGAGTATCTATTTTTTTCCATGCTATATGAAGCTCTTCTGTAGACATACCATGACTTTCCCAACAAGATATGATAATTATTCATGGGAATCACATCACACCAGATCACATCCTCATACCTTCCAATAGAGAATAATAATAACACTTTTTTATCTACCTTTACTCCTCTCAACATGTTGGGTTCAATATGCTCAACACAAGGCAAGTTTAATTTCTCAACCATATAAGTGCTAATAGAGTTATAGCCAAACCTTTTGTCAATTTTAAGGGCACAAATCGCAGACATCACTTTAGATCTTGTTTGAAAAATAACCTTACCATTGTCTTCCTTCCATTCGGTATATTGTAAGTTCAACTTTTCCAATTGTTGAGTCATAACTCGCCTCCTTTCACTATAACTACCTATTCTAAACATCTAGAACAAAGATTAGAAGAATTATGTATCTCCCAAATTTGGCTTTTTCCTTATAATACTCTCACCTCTCTTGCCTGTATTTCACTCAAAGCAACTCTTGGTCGTTAATCTTTAGATTTATTAATAAACCTAACAAATCACAACCCACATTTATAAGAATAAGGAGTTAGAAAAATTCATAGTTATTACATTAAAGAGCAACCTTTTGTTACTATGGGGGTTCCTCAACAAGCTTCTTGGATGCTGAAGAAGATATTCGAAGCAAGGAGCTCTGTGGCAATATCAATAGCAACCAAGACAAGCAAAAAACAGTGATCAGACAGGTATAAAAGAAGCTGTTAGGAGAGATGCCAAAGATAGCATGGAAGGGGCTAATGTATCAGAATCAAGCCAGGCCAAAAGCAGTATTTATACTGTGGTTACTAATGCTTGGTAGACTTCAAAGTGCTGACAGACTGAAGAAATGGAAGATTCAAATAGATGAGATATGTTGTTTTTGTAACCAAGCTTTGGAAACAAGGGAGCATATATTTGCAGAATGTGTATATGGCAGAGAATTGTGGTGTAGACTCATGCGATGGATTCAAATGCAGACTAGTTTAACTTCTTGGACAGAGTGGCAAGAATGGATAGTGCAGAAGACAAAAGGAAGGTCGCAACTGGCTAGAATACTTAAAATGTTAGTTGCAGAATATGTATATGCATTGTGGATCGAGAGAAATTCAAGAGTCTTTGGGAAAACAGCTACAACATAGGACATCCTTACAAAAAAGATAGCATGTGTATGTAGTATGAGAGCTGAGGGATATACAAATTTTTTGCTAGCTAAATGTAATTACTAAAAGTTATAGCTGATAGGAAGTTAGATGGAGGATAGTTTGATAGTTTCCATTAAGGAAGATAGGTTGAGTCGACCTACTGTTTTGTAAATATTACTTTGGTGGTTAATACAAAGATTTAATTACCAAAACAAAATAAGGATTTACAAAAAGAAAAGGAAAGTGGAGGACCAAACCTAGGAAGATTAGGAATTGGTTTGTAGGAAAAAAAAGAATTTAGGAAACCCAAAACACACAAGAATAAGGAAAGAAGATACCTTAATCTTCAAGAACTAGGATCCCCTCTTCTTGTTTCCTTTCATGACTTGGAAACCAAACATACTTGAATTCTAAAAATAATAATGAGCAATAACACTTTTTTGGGCTGATTTTCATTTTTTTTTGTTTTTTATTTTTTGGGTTTTTATTTTTTGCTCAAAAACCTCCCCAGATTATCAAGCTTGAAATCTAGATTAGCCTATGCTCTGATACCACTTGATAACCATACGATAGGGGTCCAACAATTACAAAAGAAAATCAAGAAACGTGCAAAAGCTAAAAGAAAATAAAAAAACAAAAAAGGCGGAAAATTAAAGATAGATTGAATTCAAGAAACTCTTTCTTGAATTCAAGAAGTATATTCTTGAAGTTAAATCTTAACAACAAAAATTAGCTAAAAAAGAACTAATCGCCTTTGGTAGAAACTTTAAAACAAGAAATAGGTTGTGAAACCCGACCCTGTAGAATAACAAGAACAACAATAAGTCTAAACTTATCATCTTTATTGAATACCTAGAAGTGATCTAAGATTTCGAAAAATGTTTATTCTTACCACCTTAAGTTGAGTCTTGAAGGTTGAAGAATAAATCCAAGAGTAGCCACACATAAGAGTGCAAGAAAAATATCACAATTTTTAGTGATATTGTTCATAATAATCTAATTCTAAAAACAAATAAGACACACCTTATATAGGTAGGAGGGGGTCACGAAATTAAGGCTAAAAATTAATGAAATAAAGTCCTAAACTACTTTGGAAAAGGAAAATACTAAGAAGCAAAAACCAAGTCATTCTTGGAAAGTAATTCCAACAATCTTAGGAAAAGGAAAACATAACCTTAACTAACTAGGAAAGCAATAAAATAGTCCCAAAATATATGGAAATAAGTCACAAACCAATCTTAGATAGAATTTTGAAAATCTTGAAAATCTTGAAGGAAATTTGCAAGCAACTTGGCACCAACTTGCAATCAACATCTACCTATGTACCCTTATTGGACATCAAGTAAGTCCTTTTTATTCTATAAAAATGTGGCTTTATTTAGGACTTCATGGGCTGCAAGTTTGGACAGATTTTAGATGCTAAATTGGTTCAATAGTGGCCTGATTTGGACCTTCTTTAGAGGATGTTTTTTGGGATCTAATCCACCTCTTATTGTACATGAATTTGGACCATAAAATACTTATAACACCTAGATAACTCATATCCTTTATCATTGAGCTCTTCCTCCCAACTAACAACTTCTTTAATCGCTCTTGAAGTCCAATGATCTTGTTTTGTAACTTTTTAGCTTGACATCTTGTTAAACGCCCTCTTTGATATTCAAAAGCTTCATCCTTATCCTTGAATAGATTTGAGATTCCTAGAATGCTATCATATCCCTTCTTTCTTTTTGGCATGATTCATACGATACAAACGAAACGAGCAAATGCACAACTTTCATAAATGATCTATTCATAAAATTACTAGGGGTGCCTATGTTCTTGATTTTCCATGTGAATTATCACTATATCTTCTGGGTCTCAGAAAAATACGTAGTCGATAAAGTTATCCAAAAGGTATATTAATCTTATAACATTCCGAGAAATCTTATTAATTTATTTCTTATGCATTTCATTCATTTATTCATATACATTGGCCAATAACTATATGGCATTATATAAATGTATATTATATGTATATGGGATATGGGAAAAGGTTACGGTGTTATATACGCACCACCACTTGATCAGCTAGTATATGTTGATGATTTTGCTCACAGTGGCCGAGATGATACGATGGGATGCCCTCAGAGGCTTGATGATATTATGTACACCTATACCTATGTATGATACGACATTTATACGCACGTGCATGACATTATAAATGTTTTAGGATTCACAAATTTATTTAGACTTACAGGTGGAATTATTTACTCCATATTTCATCTATGTCTTTTATGTACGGATTTTCATGTCTTACATACTCAGTACATTATTCGTACTGACGCCCCTATTTTCTTGGGGCCTGCATTTCATGCTCGCAGGTGCAGGTAGACAGGCTGACGGTCCCCCTCTCTAGGATTCTTTATCAGCAAGAGTTGGTGTTCTCTACTTGGTTCGGAGCTTCTTTGAGTTACGTATGATGTGTTTGTATACATATATAGGTATGACAAGACCCAATCCCATCCTTGTACAGTTGTATATTCTATTAGAGGTTTGTAGACAGTTATGTATAATTGGATAGTATGTGGCCTTGTCGGCTTCCAGTATTGGATATATAGTTGTATATAGCATCCTTGTTGGCTCGCCCTACTGTATTCCGTATGTATATGTATATATGTCTTTTGTACAGGTTTCCTTCACGTATGTTATTCTCGTAATTCAGCAGGTTATTGACAGTTATTATTCATGTTTATATCTTAGATGCATGCTTAAGGGTGTTCGACAGGTAGGACTTGGGCACTCGTCATGGCCCATCGGTTTGGGTTGTGACATCAATAATACTTCACGGTGTTCTTATTACTTTACTTTTCATGTCACTTGTTTATTGTGTAGCCATCTATTGATTTTTGCTATCCATTATTCGCTTTATATTTCTATGTTGTACATGTTATTTTTTTCTAGTGAGTGTCTTGACTTGTACCTTGTCACTACTCCACTGAGGTTAGTCTTGATACCTACTAGGTACCGACCGTGGTATACTCATACTACACTTTTGCACATTTCTATGCAGATCCAGGTACTTCGGAGTTTGTTAATTATTAGACGGCGGATCAGATATTATTGTGCAGACTTCAAGGTATACTTGTTGTCGCGTTCGCAAGCCTCGGAGTCACCTTCAGATGTTATTTATGTACAATTTATTTCTATTCTAGAACAGTTGTACTTAGATATTTTTTAGTGAACTCAGTAGAGCTTATGACTTGTACTACCGCGTTGTATAGAAAATTTCGGTTTCATATATAATTTGTTTGGTCGAATTTTTGCCATTAAATTAATAAGTGTTAGGCTTACCTAGTCTTAAAGACTAGGTGCCATCACGGCATCCTACAGAGGAAAATTGGGGTCGTGACGTCTCCTTTTTTGTATTTTTGTCCTCTTTTCGTGCAATTTTCACTCGTTTTTGTCTTCTGATGCTCCTACACATAAAACAATATAATTTAGCTCAAATAGCGCACAAATAATCACTAAAATAACATGTAAAGCGAGTAATATACTAAAAATATAGCATGATGACCAAACATCACTACCCCACACTTAAACGTTGCTCGTCCTCGAGTCAACCACCAATTCACACAAACCTTGAGCACTTTATTTTCTTTTAACACCTCAAAAGTACACCATACCTATGACTCTGGTTGATAACTTTAGCATATTCTTTCAACACATACTTTCCTTTACTTTATGCCATACTTCAAATTATTCAACACCAAGACAACATGCTCATAACAATCCTAGCCTCACAAACTGACTCAATATCACAATGTATTTATGGCTTGAATAATCAACATCGAAGAGAAGTCTAATAACGTAACCTATCCATCGTGAAACCATGTACCCTCACAATAGCATCAAGGAGAGTAAGTAGAATCTACACATCCGAATCTCATGATCAAATATATTTTAAGGACTCACATATATCAAAAAATTGCTCACTTTCACAAAGAATTTACATGCATGTAGAAGGTACCATAGACTTTCCCTTTATGTAAACCTCCACTAAAATATGCTTGCTCGATCTAAAATTAATTAGAAGTTTTTCATGGTTGTAATCTGGGCTAAGGGACGTGTAAGAAAAAATTAGGAATAGTGACTAACCCTCCTAAGAACTTTAACACATCAGAAATTAACTTTAAGCGTATATTTCTTCAATCCCAACTTCAATTTCACAAATCATTTCATCCCAAGAGCGTTCCCTTCTTCTTTAAGAAATACTTACTTCAGACTTACTAGCAAGGACAATATATCAATTTATTCATCTACATATATATTTTTTTTCCAACTATGTATTATTATTATTATTATTATTATTTTGCAATTTTTTCTCTTCTTTATAATTCCCGCTAGTAGTTTATTTTGTTATAAAATACATGCACCTTTTGTCTTTTAGTGGTTCCACACAAAATCCACCCAAGTTCCCTCCTTACTTCTTCTAGCTGTCATTTTACAATTAAAGTACTTTAAGAGGTACAAGGATCAAAACAATGATAATTAAGAACAAAGAGGTATAGGCTTGAAATGTGATTGCCAAATAAAAGTCTATAGGTTCAGAAGAGTTGACTAGAGATAATTTTTATTTGTGGTAAGCATTAAGCTGTAGGTTGAAAATTGGATCATGGAATATAGGGACGTTGATGGGTAAGTTTATAGGGCTGGCGAAGATTCTCCAGAAGAGGAGGGTCAATATAACGTGTGTGCAGGGACTAGGTGGGTAGGATCGAAGGCGAGGGATGTAAACGGGTATAAATTGTTTATCTCCGGAGTCGTGAAGGGAAAGAACATAGTGGGCATTTTGGTAGATAGGGAGCTTAGAGAGTCGGTGGTAGAGGTCAGACGGGTGAATGATAGATTGATGGAGATTAAGGTATTAGTTGGAGGGAGAGCACTCTGAATGTCATTAGCGCTTACGCGCCACAAACAGGCTTGGACGAGGAGGTTAAGAGATGTTTCTAGCAGACGCTGAATGAGGTGGTGCGGGGTATTCTGCCTACGGAGAAGCTATTCATAGGAGGGGATTTCAATGGTCATATTAGGTCATCTACTGGCGGTTATGGTGAGGTGCACGGTGGCTTCGACTTTGGTGATAGGAACGGGGGTGGTACCTCACTGTTGGATTTCGCTAGAGCTTTTGAGTTGGTGATCGTGAACTCTATGTTTCCGAAGAGGGAGGAACATTTGGTTACTTTTCGGAGTATGGTGGCCAAGACTCAGATTGACTATCTCCTCCCCAGGAGGTGTGATACGGGGTTGTGCGAGGATTTCAAGGTGATCCCGAGTGAGAACATCGCAACTCAACATAGGCTCTTGGTGATGGACGTTGGTATCTCGATGAAGAGGGAGAAGAGGTTTGTACAAGGCCAGTCGAGGATTAAGTGGGGAGGTTTATCTAAGGATAATGCGCAGGAGTTGGAGGGGCGACTGACGAATATGGGTGCCTGGAAGAGTGGCGGGGATGCTAGCGCTATGTGGACGGCTGTCACGAACCCAAATCCAGGCCAGTCGTGATGGCGCCTATCATGGAACTAGGCCAGCCAAAACCCAAATTTGAATCATAATAAGCTTCCCTTTTACCTCTTTACTATACCGAATACCCACAAAAGTTCCTTCAAACATTTACAAAACAGGTAAATCTATACTGAACATTAAATACAACCCCCGAGAACCTGGAGTCACTGGTTATGAGCATCCACATAAAATATACAACTCGGCAAAAATAAATACTATAATAATAAGCAGGAGAGGGAGCAGGACTGCGGACGCATGCAGCTACCTTGCAAACCTCCGAGAATCTCTGGAGCAGATAGACAGCTCACCATGCCCTAACACCTGAATCTGCACACAAGGTGCAGGGAATAATGTGAGTACCCAACTCAGTAGTAATGAGAATAAATCAGGTCTGAGCAGCAAGAAACACATAAAATCAATGTCATCAAATCATAAGATGCACAACCTTTCTTTCCAACAGTATAACATAGCTATGTGAAATCATCATCCCTTAAAATCAACTTCAGCAAAATCCTTTAAAGAATGCATAGTTTTAACAACTTCAAACCGTAAGATTTAGTATGAAAATGAATGTAGTAAAATCATCAGTAGCCCCTCGGGCAAAACATGTATCATAATCAGCCCCTCGGGCATGCCTCACATTCACTCAGCACCTCACAAGCACTCATGCCTCCCAATCACTCGTTACTCGGCCTCCCAATCACTCGTCACTTGGAACTCGGTTCGCTCACTGGGGGTGTGTACAGACTCCGGAGGGTCTCCTTCAGCCCAAGAGCTAATATCACTCAACACCTAACCATCACTCTTGGCCCTCGGCCACACTCAGCACCTCACCATCACTCTTGGCCCTCGGCCACACTCAGCAGAACCACTCGAAAGGCCCCTCGGGCGAATCGGTAAAACAAGGTACTCGACCCAAAACATCAGTTTAAATCTCAAAGTGGTGTAAATGATGCTGAGTTTCAAAAAATAGTATGCACAATGCAGCTGAGTGAAATCATCAATACATTGGAAAAATAGTAGTGAAAAGCCCCCAAGGGGTCTAAACAGATCGGCACGAGGCCCCAAACACGGCTTATAGCCCAAATATTTCAACAATCTTTACAATATGATTTAACATAAGATTTTGAGTAAATATGCAACTCATTAGTTTCCGTGGAGAGGACCTAGTCACATCCAAAAATCAGTACGCGCCACATACTCGTCATACGACATGTGCGCCTTTCTAAAATCAGTGAGAAAATATGTAGTCCGGGGTTCCATACCCTCATGACAAGATTTATAACCATTACTTACCTCTACCGGGCCACAACACTAGTCCGCTATGCTCATGCCCCTCAAATTGGCTCCCGATTTCTCCGAATCTAGCCAAAATCAGTTCAACATCATTAATATATACTCAAGGAACACAACCCAATCGAAAATTATCAAATTACACAAGAATCTCAAAATTTGGCCAAACCCGAGGCTCGGGCCCACGTCTCGAAATCCAATAAAATTTACATCACAAGAACCTTATCCTCCCATGAGACCGTACATACTAAGAACATCAAAATCGGACCACAAATTCCCACTAAAATTTCCAAAAGAAATTCCCAACTCGTTCCTCCCATTTTCCAAACTTTTCTTACTTTAATCCTTCAAATACAAGCCTAATCCGAATTAAAATAGCACAGAAACTATGTTAATAACCCGAGAACTTACCTTCACTAAAGAATCACAAATCCCATCTCTTATTTGCCTTCAAAGGAGCTCCTCTCGCATGCAAAAATGGTGAAATGAAATGAATTTCACGGATGCCTCTTATATACTGTTTCTGCTAGTATTTTCGCACCCTCAGACACTTGGTCGCACCTGCGGACCCGCACCTGCGGTCCAAGGTGCACACCTGCGGAATCCCACTTACGGACAAACGTGGCACCTGCGGCCAATCTTCCGCACTTGCGGCCAATCTTTCGCCCCCGCAGCTTCGCAGGTGCGGCCAAAACATCGCACCTGCGGAAATTCCCTTACCTAGCCTTTTTGGCACCTGCGTATTGCCCATCGCATCTGCGATATCGCACCTGCGGCTGCCCTACCGCAGGTGCGGCCAACACCAGAACTTACACCAGTAGCTTTTTCTACAAATTTTCCAAGTTCAAAACCCCGCTAACCATCTGAAATCAATCCTGGGCCCCTGGGGGCTCCAACCAAACATACCAACACACCCCATAGCATTGTTCCAGCTTAGTCGAGCCTTCGAAACACCAAAAACAACACGAAAACACCAAAATTACATCAAATTCAAGCCTATGAACTTTGAAACTTCCAAAATTCGCCAACTACGCCGAAACCAACCAAACACCTCCGATTGACCTGAAATTTTGCACACATACTCAAAATGACATTACGGACCTGTTCCAACTTCCGGAATCCCATTCCGACCCCGATATCCTATTTTTCACTGCCGACCGGAAATCGCCAAAAACTAACTTTTGCCAATTCAAGCCTAATTCTACACCGGACATCCAAACTTCATTCCGAACACACTCCTAAGTCCCAAATCACCTAACGAAGCTATCCGAGCCATAAAATCCGTGTTCTGAGGTCGTTCATCAATAAGTCAACTCTTAGTTGACTTTCTCAAGTATTAGGCTACCTTGAGAGACTAATTGCCTCAATGCTCACCATGACCACTCCGAACCCGAACCAACTGACCCAACACACATAAATGAAGTTGAACCACATAAAATGAAGCTGAAACGGGGGAAACGGGGCTAAATTATCGGAACGACCGGCCGGGTCGTTACATCCTCCCCCACTACGTGCCAAGAGTTGTTCTCCAACACTATCAAACTGTTACGTAGCTTACCATGCACATACCCGGAGGTGATCCTACGTCACCCTATCCCATATAGGCCCAATAGCACAATACCGTTGAAATTTTGAAATCCAAATCCTGGCCGATAAACCTTAGAACCAAATTCCTACTTCTGAAATGATATACAAGGTCAAAATTTCCAAACTATGAACTGAACAAGTCTGAACATGCTGAATCAAGCCATATACGTACCCCAGATGAAATCACATAATACACCGCGTGACTCCAACACTCATAACAATAATCTCTTAACCACAATAACTGCTTAGAACAATCCAATACCAGTACATAACCTCTTATCAAGAAATTCCTCGCTCTAACACTTCCATATACAGCCGATGATGAAAGAAACACGTAGAACTAACAACTATTCATTCGATCAACCAGACATGAAACTCCCCCTTCCTAAACAGGAATTATAGCAGATTTCGAAACCGACTCCCGATATTTATCTTTCCAACTATGCTGTAGAAAATTCCAAAAATATTCATTCTAGGTCCAATGACCTTCTCTCGTCCATCACAACCACCCTGATAACATGACACTAACCATTCGACACATCATTACAATTCCAAGCCAAAACCTGTGCAACTTGGGCACTTCACAGCAACTTCCCAATGTAATCAAATTATATAAAAGATCCACACGGGAGGACTATCCTGCCATTAACAATTACCATCACCATACCATACTAACATCCTGGCACACACCGTAAATATCAAAAACACATGAACCCGATACCAAAGGTCATACCCCTACATAACTCTGCTACACTACGCGATCTCATCCAACCGCTGGTCCACTTGGAATATTTCAAGACACCTTGCCCAAAATCAATAACCATTCGAAATTCGACATCAAGTACTCAAAGTGCATAGCCATAACCATGGGGAAAATCGGACGATACCATGCCACCCGAAACAGAAGGTATATAACCAACACGCCTCAATCCCGCAACACCCAATTACTTACCTTACTCAAATCTAGCTATAAAGCCAAATTAGAACCGCACGATATGTGCATATAACCAATAATCACCACTCCTCGCAACACCGAAGGGTAACTCATAGATCACTCTAGAACATGAATAAACTCAATCACAATCGAATGGAATTCCTTAATAGTAGAAATTCGGAGCCAACAATTCCGACCCGGTGCAGAACACGCACCCATATTAGCCTACCAGTGACCCTAAATTAACTCTGCTCACCCACAACAGATAGATAACTTACTGATAAGTTCATAATGGCGGAATCATGGTACATACTAACATCCGACTAGCTCAGCTCGCATCTTCACAGTTTACTTCTATAAAATATCATGTTTATGAGAACTCTCAGTCTCGAAATCCATGAAACGCACGGATTACCATATCTGATCACAACTCCACCGCTCGAATACATAACACATCCCAAATACTCACTCATTCCACGAGGAATACCCCTATAATTCTTCTGTTTACCAAGCAACCTTGAATATCAACAGTCAATCCAACAATAGGGCGTCGCGATACAAATGAAGTACCCTTAACTCAAACACATTGCTCTTTCCAAAATATATATGCCCTTATCACATTGTACCAATTAGTGATATCATCTACCCAGTCGTCTGAAACTGCCCATGCTGCTTAAGAATTATGGCCTTCCTTCCAGAACCGAACCGTGACCTCGCATAAGCAAATCTCAACTCTACCCCACATACCACACACGCCATGCCAACCTAGGAAAAATACAGGAACTCCATGGTCCCTTCCGAGCCACAAGCAACTATGTACCCAACTAGCCAAGAACTTCCATTTGATCTCATTTAGAAACAAACTCACTACTCGCCATGAGAAAATATGCACCCTTAACCGTGGTAGAAACCATCCGGAACTATCCGAAATCCCATTTGCACAACACCAAACCATCAGGAGTGAATTCTTCTAACTCAACCAAGCTACGCAGGCCACCAAAAATCCAAGAGCACTGCTAAGAAACATCCGAAAAACTCGTCACCTTATGAACACCCAAAGAACTAATCGTATCCCTTACCATGCCGATCCGACCTACTACCAAGTTGCCCTATTTACCTAAGTTTCTCCTGACTTACCTTTAAATTGATACTTCTTCCTTCCGTAATACCACAAATTTGCAACCCAAACTCACCACACGTGACCCAAGCACAAAACCATACCGTCTGCTCATCAGCCGCCGAATACTCTCTCAAATATCCCCAAAAGCACCACATTAGAAAAAAAAACTTACCGTGAAGAAACTTCCTGCGAATCGAAAGCCATTACCTTCACCTTCCTGATACCGATATGTAGAACTCGTGATGATGTAGAATACCACAAGTCTTGACATCCTCTAACGTAAATCTCAATCATACTGACCAATTAGACAAAATTGACCTGACCCGTTTGCACACTAACATACTAGGAAAGTAATCCACTCACTTGAAGCCACAAGCAAATTCATACACTGCACACACTACACCTTTTACAATTTCCACTAAACCATTCAATAGAACTCAATTACCCAAACAAGTACACTACAACCTATATCAAGGAAATTTCCATTACTCATGACATTCTCAGACCCCATACCTGCAGGTCATAACTTACTTACGAATATACCTCGAATCGAAACCAATACCACACATAATCATGTAATCAACTTATCAATAACGAACTCCCCCCCCCCCCACTTGGCTCAAAGCCAAGGATCAAGACAAACAAGACTATGCCCACACATTATCACTGCCACCATGTTGTGGTGGGATTCAACTAAATCTTGCATAAGCTTATATGACCCAAACCATCTAACACTCAAATCAATTGCCAATCTCACATCCACCATTGTGATGGTCATGCCAACTCCCACAACTGATCTGAACTCAATTTACAACATATATTGTTTTACTGGTAGAAGAGAACTTATTACAGAACTACATAGGGACCACACACCCTAAGACAACCCGCAGGAGATACCCCTGCTCGCTTAGCCTCAATGGCTATCTCTCCATACACTTCTGAAGACCAGAACTATCACGCAATCACTACACCTTCCTACATCTGAACACAACCAATGCCTACCCTCGAGGCACCACAATATGCGGTAAAAACCTGAAGCCGATGGTAGAACTAATACTGGAGAGGCGGTCATAGAAATCTCGAGCTTCTGGAAGCTCTACCCACACATGTCTGACCACATGGATACCCTCACTGGACACCGCGTGCCCCAAGAATGCTATTGAACCGAGCCAAAATTCACACTCGGAGAATTGGCATAGAGCCTTTCCTCCCCGAATCCTTATAATGCCATCCTCAGATACTGAGTACACTACTCCCGGTTACGCGAATATGCCAGGACACCATCAATGAATACAATAACAAGTAGGGCTAATACGGCTGGGATACACCGTCAATTAAATACATGAACGTTACTAGAGAAAATAATCAACTCAAAGACATCACCAGGGACTCATGACCCAACAGAGAAATCCGCTTCACTCCATAACTACACAACATGAGAGGTGTTCCAACATACTCACAACTCAAGGCCATATACCAAATCGAGACAGAAATCGAACACTCAATAAATCTTGCCACATTTCCAGCCAACCCTTTTGTCACAAATCACAGTCTGAACACATCTAACCATCAAATCACACCCACCACATAGGCATCTTATTCACCAATTCTCATCAATAAGAACACAAACAGACATACAAGTCCCCAATTACATATGCCCACACAACAAAAATCTCATGACTCCGGCCTCAAGTCCTCATGACTGGCCCATTACCAACATGCCAAAATCACATCTCATCCATGGAAGCCACAAGCCATCGATGCACAGCTGATACCACGCGCTCTCGTGCGCGCTCGAATACATGGAAGGAATTCAAGAGTTACGCTTTTGGCTGAATACAATGGATTCGCACGACAAGAATTTGAAAAATGTGAGATTTTTCCTATGGGTTCCGCAGTCTCTCGAAGATAAGTACAGACGTCTCCGTACTGATCTGCAAGACTCTACTAAACCTGCTCATGACTAGTGAGTCCTATGTAACCTAGCGCGCTGATAGCAATCTGTCACGACCCCAAATCCAGGCTAGTCATGATGGTGCCTATCATGGAACTAGGCCAGCCAAAACCCAAATTCGAATCATAATAAGCTTCCCTTTTACATCTTTACTATACAGAATACCCATAAAAGTTTCTTTAAACATTTATAAAACAGTTAAATCTATACTGAACATTAAATACAACCCCCAAGAACCTGTAGTTACTGGTCATGAGCATTTACATAAAATATACAACTCGACGAAAATAAATACTATAATAGTAACCAGGAGAGGGAGCAGGACTGCGGACGCATGCAGCTACCTCGCAAACCTCCGAGAATATCTGGAACAGATAGAAAGCTCATCATGTCCTAACACCTGAATCTGCACACAAGGTGCAAGGAGTAATGTGAGTACGCCAACTCAGTTGTAATGAGAATAAATCAGGTCTGAGCAGCAAGAAACACATAAAATCAATGTCATCAAATCACAAGATGCACAACCTTTCTTTCCACCAGTATAACATAGCTATGTGAAATCATCATCCCTTAAAATCAACTTCAGAAAAATCCTTTAAAGAATGCATAGCTTTAACAACTTCAAACCGAAAGATTTAGTATGAAAATGAATGTAGTAAAATCATCAGTAGCCCCTCGGGCAATACATGTATCATAATCATCCCCTCGGGCATGCCTCACAGTCACTCAGCACCTCACAATCACTCATGACTCCCAATCACTCGTCACTCGGCCTCCCAATCACTCGTCACTAATCACTCGGCACTCGGTGCGCTCACTAGGGGTGTGTAAAGACTTCGGAGGGGCTCCTTCAACCCAAGCGCTAATATCACTCAGCACCTCACCATCACTCTTGGCCCTCGTCCACACTCAGCACCTCACCATCACTCTTGTCCCTCGGCAATACTCAGCAGAACCACTCGAAAGGCCCCTAGGGTGAATCAGTAAAACACGGTACTCGACTCAAAACATCAGTTTAAATATCAAAGTGGTGTAAATCATGCTGAGTTTCAAAAACAGTATGCACAATGCAGCTGAGTGAAATAATCAATACATAGTGAGGAAAAACAGCAGTGAAAAAGCCCCCAAGGGGTCTAAACAGATCGGCACGAGGCCCCAAACACGGCTTGTAGCCCAAATATTTCAACAATCTTTAGAATATGATTTAACATAAGGTTTTGAGTAAATATGCAACTCATTAGTTGCCGCGGAGAGGACCTAGTCGAATCGAAAAATTAGTACGCGCCACATACTCGTCATCCGACATATGCGCCTTTCTAATATCAGTAAGAAAATAGGTAGTCTGGGGTTCCATACCCTCAGGACAAGATTTATAACCATTACTTACCTCTACCGGGCCACAACACTAGTCCGCTATGCTCATTCCCCTCAAATTAGCTCCCGATTTCTCCGAATCTAGCCAAAATCAATTCAACATCATTAATATATACTCAAGGAACACAACCCAATCGAAAATTATCAAATTACACAAGAATCTCTAAATTCGGCCAAACCCGAGCCCCGGGCCACATCTTGGAATCTGATAAAATTTACATCACAAGAACCCTTATCCTCCCACAAGACCGTACATACCAAGAACATCAAAATCGGACCACAATTGCCCACTAAAATTTCCAAAAGAAATTCCCAACTCTTTCCTCCCATTTTCCAAACTTTTCTTACTTTAATCCTTCAAATACAAGCCTAATCCGAATTAAAATAGCATAGAAACGATGTTAATAACCTGAGAACTTACCTTCACTGAAGAATCATGAATCCCCTCTCCAATTTGCCTTCAAATGAGCTCTTCTCGCATGCAAAAATGGTGATTGACCTGAAATTTTGCACACATACTTAAAATGTCATTACGGACCTGATCCAACTTCCGGAATCCCATTCCCAGCCCGATAGCCTATTTTCCACTGCCGACCAAAAATCGCCAAAAACTAACTTTCGCCAATTCAAGCCTAATTCTACACGGGACATCCAAACTTCATTCCGAACACACTCCCAAGTCCCAAATCCCTAACGAAGCTATCAGAGCCACAAAATCTGCGTTCCGAGGTCATTCATCAATAAGTCAACTCTCAGTTGACTTTCTCAACTATTAGGCTACCTTGAGAGACTAATTGTCTCAATGCTCACCATGACCACTCTGAACCTGAACCAACCGACCCAACACACATAAATGAAGTTGAACCACATAAAACGAAGCAGAAACGGTGGAAACGAGGCTAAATTCTCGGAACGACCGGCTGGGTCGTTACAACGGCGACGGCGAACTGTATAAGGATGGCAGCAAGAGAGGTGTTGGGAGTTTCGAAAGGTTACTCTGCGAAGAAAGTGGCTTACATTAAGTTAGTAGAGAGCAGCGACGAGGATCAGAGGGGAGCGAACAGAGAAAGATATAAGGAGGATAGAAGGAGGCGAAATTAGCTGTCACATAGGCTAAGACTGATGCTTTTGGTCAGCTGTATGAGGAACTTGGGGGCAAATATCGGGACAAGAAGTTATTTCGGTTGGCCAAAGCGAGAGAGAAGAAGGCTTGAGACCTTAATCAAGTGAGGTGCATCAAAGACGAGGATGGTTGAGTATTGATGGAAGAGGCCCAGATTAGGCAAAGATGGTAGTCGTACTTTCATAAACTTCTGAATGAAGAGGGGGATGGAAACATCATTTTAGGGCAATTGGGGCAATTGGGGCAACTGGGGAAATCCGAGAGTCACCGAGACTTTAGGTATTGTAGGAGCATTAAGGTTAAGGAGGTCGTGGGTGCGATGGGTAAGTTGAGTCAGGGCAAAGTGAATGGACCAGACGCTATTCCAGTAGAGTTTTGGAGATATGCGGGTAGAGTAGGCTTGGAGTGGCTGACTGGGTTATTTAATGTTATCCTCATGACAAAGAGGATGCCGGATGAGTGGTGGTGGAGTACAATGGTTCTGGTGTACAAGAACAAAGGGGATATCCAGAATTGTAACAACTATAGGGTTATCAAGTTACTAAGTCATACCATGAAAGTGTGGAGGAGGGTGGTAGAAGGGAGGATTAGGAGGGCGATATCTATATCAGAAAATCAGTTTGGGTTTATTCCAGGTCGTTCTACTACGGAAGTTATCCACCTTATCAGGAGGTTGGTGGAACTATACAGAGATAGGAAGAGGGATTTGCATATGGTGTTTGTCACACCTCCTCTTTCCACTACCCCCCCACCCCCGGATTAATGAAGGGTAATAAACGAGTTTTTCCACTTTAAGTGACATTATTTAGATTTGGGATTTATTTTAGTTTTCAAAGTCGCCACACGGATTTTTGATGATGTTCCGGGACACCGTTTTATTGAAATCCCAAATCGAGGAAATTTAGACTCTGTTTTAAGTTGTCTGCGTACCAGAAATCCGAGTAAGGAATTCTGTTAACCCGGGAGAAGGTGTTAGGCATTCCCGAGTTCCGTGGTTCTAGCACGGTCGCTTAACTATTAATATTTGGCCTAAATTATCTGATTACTTACATATTTTTAGCCTGTTGTGCATTTAGTCGTTTAATTTTTAACCGTTTTTACTATTTATGGATTTATCTTGAAACAAGTCACGATGGCGTGCACTTGTTTGTTTTGGACACATTGTAACCGCGCCACATGAAATGCACCCGTGGTTGTTATGTGCATTTTTTATTAGTTGTTTAGAGTTGAGGGTCGGGGGCATGAGTTGCCACTCCCGAGTGTAGGTTATGGTGATTTGAGATAATATTCGATCTTATCAAATTTCAAACTAAAGGTCTCTTTCTATCTAGAGGATATGTAGAGAATTATCTAAAATTAAGTTCACTAGCCTAGGAGACAAGATACTTGACCTATGGCCACATTTTAGCCCCATTTGTCATTTAACACTTTGGCCAATCTTAATATAGGCTATTCGAAAGAAGTGAAATCATAAAATTCGATTTAAAGCATGTTAACAATGAAAGGTTTGCAAAGGAATCCCCAAAAAAAAAAGAATTACTGACTCACAAGTCGGTCACATATTTAAAGAGTCGAATACAAATTCTGCTATAATAGAACGTTTGACTAAATAGTTTTATCAATTTCAGATGGCATAAATACAAGATATTTAATTTATAATTCGTACATATTGGATCCTACGCGGGGGTGTTCATGCATCTAGTGTTATTAATTCATAATACCTAAACGAAAATTCTCTGAAAAAACGCTTTTGAATAGCAGATCTGTATACGAAATTCCTCAAATCTGAAATGATTATTTCTTGAATTTCACGAAAACTAGATGTTCACAGTGATATTTCAGAAAAGGTTAGTTTTAAATACAAAATCGTATGAAGGATTAAAGGGGAGACTCTTTGAATTTTAATTGGATTCTGGTAGTTGAACGACCAATATATTAACTATGGTATAACTTTACAATAGGCAGCTCTAAAACTTTGGGCTTGTGTACCCCTTTTGGCCCAACCTAAGGATTTAAACGAAGCCTTAATGGGCTGTTTCATCAAGCTGGACCAATTCTGAATTTGGTAAGGAAAGTAGAAAAACTAGAATAATAGTTTACAATATCCAGTCCATATTTACAAAAAAAATGCAAAGAAAAAGATTACATTATTACAATACCATTTTACCATGAAATAAAACTTCCTAAAAATAAAAAAAATAATAAGTAGTAAAATGAAGAGAAAGAAAGAAGAAAAAGAACAATATTGCTCCTGTGCAAGCTGGCCTTCAGCGGCTTCGAAATCTATATTCTTCTGGCTATTTTCTTAGTCACAAAACGACTAAATTAATAAACCATTCCTTAGGAATATTATGAGGCAACATGACCAATATTTGGTCAAATTGAATCCTAATCATGCGATAGTGTTAATTTTAAAGGACCTGACCTAATTTGGTGTACTCTTCTTGTAATGAACCTGACCATAAAGAGGTTAGGTTCAGTTCCAAGGATGCAAACCCATCAGTCCTTTAAGTCATTCATATTATGGCCTGAATTCTCACAATGACTTAACTATTCTTAGGCATTTCTTAAGGCATGATTCTGACCATTTATTGGGTTCAGATTCCTGTCTTAATACCTTTGTAATGATAATCTAACTACTCTATAACTGTTTATGTATTATTATTGGGTGAGTCTGACCATGAATGGGTCAGATTTTCGATCCCATAATTCCACATTAGCCTAAGTTTAGATTTCCATGGACACTTACTTACTGAGTCCCTTTAATGACCAAAAGGACTCAAATAAGAGTATTTTAACTAATAAGTCCAAAATTGCTAACTGGACAGTGATACCAATAGGTTCTTAAGCATTCGTAGGATGAGTCATACCATAAAAGGGGTTTGACCCAACCTTGATGATGTTCCTACATCATTTTTGACAGAATAGGTTCTTTGCCTTTTATGGACTGAATCTAACCATAGAAAGGGGTTAGATTCAACTCCATAAAGGTCCTATTCATCTCATAATTGTTCTGTAATTTTTCTTTGATTCTTTGGGCATTTTGGAGAAGGTGAATCTAACCATTTGAAAGGTTCAGATTCCCTACTCTCAAGCCACTGTTGGTTACCCATTTTGTACCCTTAAGGGGTGACAAACTACTGTTTAAGCACCTAATATGGGGTGAATTTGACCATTATAGAAGGTCAAATTAATCTACCCTAGTGCTGTTTCATAACAATATCTGGATATTTAAAACCTAAACCAAACGAATATTTAAACATCTTTATAGGATGAACTTAACCATTGGAGGTTAAGTTCATTACCCTTGATGCGGTTTTACAACACAACCATTGATTGCACAGTCATATAAAAGACAGTTTTGAGATGAAACAGGCTTATGCAAAATTCAGAGATTAGAAAACTAAACAATCATGATGTGTTACTCTATATACATGCATATAAATTTATACAGAAATATGTCTAAACAAATAAAAATACAGATTCATAGAGGAAAGACAAACAGATTTCACATTTTTTCATATTTCATAAAAGAGAACTCAGTTTTACATACCTTTAGAGTAAGATAACAATAGAAAAGCCTGACCAAATAAAGGTCAAGCAGATGGGAGTCAGCAGAAAAGAAGAGAAACCCAGCAGCAAACAAATAGTAAACCCACAGCACAGAAAACCCAGGGAAAGATGATTTTTTGAATACCCAAATGATTGAATAAGAACAGCACCCAAAACCAAGTCTTCTAGGATAGAAGATCACAGCTACAAGACAACCTAAGCTCAGATTGTTTCCCACTCCTACTGTAAATCCTTTTTGCTTCTATTTTCCAAGTTTTTAGTAGTCAAAGTTGTATTTTTCAGTCCAAAGGATTCAGAGAAGAGTCTAAAAAAAATCTTGAGAAAGGTCTCCCAAATAAATCTCTCCCAATCCCCTCTCAAAATCAATCTCCCAAAAAAATCTCTTTTAGTGGTAAAAAGTGTGTGCATATATAGGGGCGGTTGGGGTAGGATATGCTCAGCATATTCCTTATCCAATAAGCTGGAAATAGTGCCAATGTAGCTGTCACCCTTATCCCTTGGGACAGCTGCCCCTATTCCAGAAATTTCCAGCCACCATAATGACCCTAATACCCTTAAGAAATCTGTTTTCAACGCAAGATTCCCTCACCTAGGATTCCTAATATACCCCTTGAAGTTCCTGAAATTACCACTAGGTAACCAGGGTTAAACTTGCTTGGGTTATTATTATCCCTAGTTAATTAATCCTAGTTAGCTCACTTTAGTTTAACTAATGATTATCCTTAACTAGAATTAGGTTAGGTAGTTAAAGGTTAGTTGATTAAATGTCTAGAGTTAGCTTTCATACTAACTATCTATGTTTAAGTTATTTAATCATCAGTTTAATTAGACTCAATGGAGGTTAGTCAACTAAGTTCTCTTAACTTAGGTTAAATGAATCTGTTTTAGTCCATTAACCTCAAACTAATTGTCTTAAACAGATTTTATTTTTAGTTAAATACTTAAGAAGCTACCTAAGTTAATTTCTAGATTGAAGAAGTTGGAATCATTTAAATGTGAGACTAAGTGAATCAATTATTCTTAAGCTTAGTTAACTCAAATGCACAATTGAACCTAACTAGTTGTCTTAGATCAAATGAAAATAATTAAGTTGTTTAGACTTGATTAATTAGGGTGCTTAATCTCTACTGATTTAAAACTGGTTTAAGAAGTTGATTAGGTGTTGGATAATTATTAAACCTTGGTTAAATGATTTATTTTAGTTAATTAGTCCTAAACTAATTACCTTAGGCAGATCTTAGGACTTAATTAGTTCTTTAAGAGACTATTAGACTAGGCTAATATATTATACAAGTGATCATGGAGGAATTATTGTTAACTAAGTTAGTTTTGATAAGTCTAGGCTAAACCTTGACCAAACACTGTTTAGAACTGAGTTTTTTTAGCCTAATTGGTTGATTAGTTTCAGGTTAATTAATTAGTTTAGATTAATTAGGTTGAACTTCTTAGACTTAGTCAATTGTATTATTACTTAGTTCAAATGTACACTTAATTATTCGCACGTAAGTGTCTCTTCATTACCTAATTAAACTATTACTTGATTGATTAAAATCGATTGAAACTAAAGTTGAAACCAAAAGAAAGTAAGTAAAAAAAATAAAACAGAAAATATAATTAGTATAGGCTTGCCTATTCAAACAAACAAAACCAACAATTCAATTAAAACAAACATCATGTTACTTAAACAGAAAGGTTCATAAACTCCTAAACCAGATTAGTAATCAATCCTTAAAGCGAGAAACTTAATAGTTGAGGAAAAAATAGGGAAAGAAAGGGGGAAAATAGTCTGGGAGGAAATAATTATCTCTAACCAGTGAACAATTTAACCATGAGGTACGGATCAGGTACGCATGCATATTTGGAATTAAACAGGCCAAGAAAAGAGGATATTCAACAAAAGAAAAACCAAACTCGAAACAGCGATTTCAAACTAAATAGCATAAATCTGAGATGGTTATTATACCTTTGACGTATGAATTTTAGAGATCTAAACTAAATCAAGAACAAACGCATGCTATATGAGAACAGTACAACACAAACACATGTATCAAACAGTGAGGCATGCGATTTCATTTTTTCTAAAAGTGAGAAAACATCAGAAAAGAAAAGACAGGGGGGAGGGATACACGTGGGGTGCTGATAGATTTTGGCAGGGTTCGGAAATGATCCAAACCCACATGAATCAACAGCTCTCATCAGAAGTTGTTGACTCATGTAGCTTTGAACCATNAGAAGGTCCGGTGGCCGGACGGCGGTGGGATTCTGGGGCGGCTAGGGTTTGGTTATACAGAAGAGAGAGAGACTGAGGGGATGGGGGTTAGGATTTGGTGAAATGAGGGGTGGGGTTTGGTTAGGACATTTATATAGTTTAGAGGGGGTATGTTCCTGGCCGTTCGATCTATTTCGATCAATGGCCAGGATTTAATCGACTAGACCAAAACGGTGTCGTTTGGTTAGGCTGGGGCAGGCCGGGTAAGGGATTTGGGCTGGGTTGGACTGGGTAGTTTCAAGAGATTGGGTTTGGGCCTGGGTCCTTCTTGGGCCAGGTCCGATTTTGTTTTCTTAGTTAGTTAACTTAATTATTCTAATTAAATTAAACTCTAACTTAATCAAAAAAATGTAGTAATTAATTTCAAACCTTATTTTCATATATTTACATATTAATTAAGAATAAAACAACCAATTATATATTCTTAATTAAATCTATGATTTATCGAATAAAATGATTAATTTTTATAGTAATTAGTTATTAAAAACTACATTACGTTAAATACTCGTCATTTGTCTATTATTTAATTAATTATAACTAATAACTTCATAATGCAAAATTTTTAATGATTTTGAAAAATGAATTATGGATATGCAAATAATTAACAATTAATTATTGAAAAATCAACCAATATTCATAAAATCAATTGATTTATTGGGATTTTTATAGGACGATACGGCGAGTAAAAATCACATGCTCACAGTTGCCCCTCTTTGCTCGGAAACACGAAGAGTTTTCGGGCAAAGACAAAATGAGCGGCAATGAACGACTTTCACCCATTCATATGTTCCATTGTGAAGCGTTTTTTTGAAAAGTTTGACCGAACCCTGCTTCAAAGGTTGCCTACATATCCTTGGTTATAAAGGAATCAGGTCAGTGTAGTTCTGGAAGTTATGGTAGCTGGGACTACCGGAAAGCTGTGATTTTACTGTTGTTGTTGCCGCTTACTGCTTGTNCTTACTGCTTGCTGAGCTCCTTATTACACCCAAAGTAAACAAAACGACAGACTAAACTAAACCTATCAGCTGCTAGTTACAAGATCCCTATGTAAGATCGGTTCTTGAGTCTTGATCTTCTGCTAACTCTGACCCGGATCTTGATGTTTGTTAGCCGCAGGCGTTGGTTTCGTCTCTTCGCTTTTCGGACCAAGGCAGGATATACCGAACTGATGACTTCGATCTCGTCCTGAATAGTCCATATCTTCTCCATATCTGCACTTTTGGATTCAATCTTCTCTCTTTTCTTTTTGTTTTGTTATTTTGGATCGAAACTTCTTTTTTTGGTCGTCTCGGGTTCAAACGTAATCTGCACAAAAATCAAAATGAACGAACAAAATTTGTGCCCCAGTTTTCACTAGGGGAATCTTGTGAGTTATTGCAAGAAAATCTATACTACTTTATTATTGAAAACGGCGAAAGGCCGGGGCAGTGCACCCGGAGTTATTTGTAGACTAGGGCGTGGATAACCTATGCCTAAAAAGTAAACTCAACTAGGGACCGGAGACCCTATGTTGGAAAAGATCGACAGGTTATGTTGCCGTCAAGAAAATATCACCAGGTTATGCCTGTGTCTGGGGAAGGATCAACAGGTTATGTTGTTGCTTGAAAAGGGATTACTGGGTTATGCCAGTGTCTGAAGTGATCAACAGGTTATGCTGTTGTCAGAAGTATCACCGGGTTATGCCGGTGTCCGGGAGGGTCAACAGGTTATGTCGTTGCCTGAAAAAAGAGATCACTGGGTTATGCCAGCGTCTGAAGTGATCAACAGGTTATGCTGTTGTCAGAAGGATCACCGGGTTATGCCTGTGTCCGGGAGGTCAACAAGTTATAGCTGTTGCCTGAAAAAAGAGATCACTGGGTTATGCCAGCGTCTGAAGTGATCAACAGGTTATGCTGTTGTCAGAAGGATCACCGGGTTATGCCGGTGTCCGGGGAGGTCAACAGGTTATGCCGTTGCCTGAAAAAAGAGATCACTGGGTTATGCCAGTGTCTGGAAGTGATCCACAGGTTATGATGTTGTTAGAAGGATCACTGGGTTATGCCGGTGTCCAGGAGGTCAACAGGTTATGTTGTTGCCTGAAAAAGAGATCACTAGGTTATGCCAGTGTCTGGAAGTGATCAACAGGTTATGCTGTTGTCAGAAGGATCACCGGGTTATGCCGGTGTCCGGGAGGTCAACAGGTTATGTTGTTGCCTGAAAAGAGATCACTCGGTTATGCCAGTGCCTGAAGATGATCAACAGGTTATGCTGTTGTCAGGAGGATCACCGGGTTATGCCGGTGTCCGGGGAGGTCAACAGGTTATGCCGTTGCCTGAAAAAAGAGATCACTGGGTTATGCCAGTGTCTGGAAGTGATCAACATGTTATGATGTTGTCAGAAGGATCACTGGGTTACGCCGGTGTCCGGGAGGTCAACAGGTTATGCTGTTGCCTGAAAAAGAGATCACTGGGTTATGCCAGCGTCTGGAAGTGATCAACAGGTTATGCTGTTGTCAGAAGGATCACCGGGTTATGCCGGTGTCCGGGAGGGTCAACAGGTTATGTTGTTGCCTGAAAAAGGAGAGATCACCAGGTTATGGCGGTATCTGCTTGGGTGCGGGACCCTATGTTGGCACCAACTGAGGACTGGGATATCCTTGGTTGGAAAATGTTTGGCCAAGGGTTGAAGATCCTATGCTACTTTTAGGGTCGCATCACATTCAACTTCATTTCTTCTTTCCCTTTTTTTTTTTTTTTTTGTATATATACCCGGGAAAAGATCTTTGGAGGAAACTTCCCTTTCTTTGGAGTCAATGTTGCACAGTTCCTTCTAGCTCTTGCGCGATTCCTTTTTATTGCATCTGCCTTTTGCACGGTTGTTTTGCACCTGTTTCCTATTTCAAGCAAAGAACAATTTGTTAGTTTGAAACGGTGGTCAGTTTTGCGGCCTTGATTTTCAGCTGCTTGATCTCAGTTCTTTTGATGAAGATCTCAACCACTTTCTTGCTTGTTCGCTTGCTGGGGATTGGGTTTCCTCTCTAATCCCGAGGTCTTGCCTTTCCAGATTCCACCATGGCGATCGATCACGTGGGACCCAACATTTTGTTTTGCCTTGGTAGGCTTTTCACTTGCTTTTTCTTTTGGATTTTCGGAGTATTGGGGAGGAGTTTTGGCCCCTCAAATTCTGGTGCGACGGTTAGTCGTGTGAGATTTAACTTTTCCACCTTTATTTTTCCTTAACTGTAACTTTAGGTCATTCAGAATATTTCGGCTTTTCAAACCGTGCCAAGATGGTTAGCCACGCGGGGCTCAACCTTTCAACTGCAATCGCCTATCTAGGCACTTCAATTCGATTTCCTCATTTTACGGCTTTGAGTTTGAAGTATCGACCGCTTCGGCCAGTTGGGATCGACTCGATGCTCCTGATGAAGCTGGGTGCCTTTTGCATATCATCCCGTGTCAAATGAGAGACCTGTAAATCAGTCTTGCCATCTTTTCTTTGCCTTAGTTTCGGGACAGAGTTAGACCGAAAGGGATTTCAAATAAAAATAAACGGCCGAATGGACAACGAATTTAAACAAAAGGGGTTCCTTTCGGGGAAAGGAAA
>MDKJ01272180.1:0-40251 GCA_005239525.1 Nicotiana knightiana | reverse complement strand
TTATTTTGTTATTAGATTTAGTAAACCTCACCAAATTATATTCAAAAGTATTGACAAAATTGATTAAACACTAGTTTGGTATTTTATAGACTCAATTGATACGTAAAATTCTCTGTGGGATCGACTTTGGGTGTAATACCCCAGATTATATTTGCAGCGCCCGTTTAGTCTTTCTATAAGACATAATTGAGCGTGATCACCTTACTCCTCCAATAATCCACAAAACAGTAGTAAAACACGCCGCCCAAGAGCAACATAAAACAGTCTGCTACGAGTGAATAACTCGAACTCACGGCTTCCGTTCACCGTCTCGTGAGTCCTTACAAGTGTAAAACGAATTAACATGAATTTACAGCAGAAGAAATGGATGAAAGAGAGAAGTAAACTTACCTTAATTTTTGGATAACTCAGCCCTTATCTTGGTTCTTCAAAGTCTAGGTTTTACTCCCAATTAGAACTTGAAAGAGAGAGAAAATCAATTAGGGTTTGTGGATAATTTTTGGGAGGAAGTTTGCAGGGGTTTAGGTCTGGTTATTTGTGATATATAATAAGGGTTATAATTCAGGATATAATCCTTTAAATGGGCTCTTTGGCCGACCCAAAATTGCCTATTTTTGGGCTCTAATTTAACCAAGCAGGTGACACACCTACTTGTCACCTAGCAACTTGTGCAGTATCGCAACAATGTCTATATCTCTCTACTCCGATGTCATATTGATAAACGGTTTAATCCGTTGGAAAATAGAATCATAGATCTTCAATTTGGTGGGTAAATCAACCCGTAATTCCAAGTAAATTGGGAGAACAACTTAGTAACATTTGACCTAAAGTTTAAATAAAATTATGAACATAAGTTGCGACACTTTTGTCGACTTTTGTTTCATAACTCGTTTGACTTCAAGAATTATGATACAAATATTATATGATTCAAATACCTTAAAACACAACCCCTTGAGAATATTAAGAACCCCTAGGTTTACCCAAAAATACGGGTTATAACATCCTTGATTTGTTTGACTTCTAATACTTGTTAATCACCCTTATATACTCTTGTATCATTTAAGACCAATAAGATTAACTTCTTATCGTCTCAAAGATAATCTCTTCTTAGATTTACGTCGACTAACTTATGGCATGAATCAACATACATGAATATGGTTGTAACACCCTCCACCCGTTAGGGACATTCGTCCTCCATTGTAAGGGTTTATGGGGAGTCTAACTCATCGTGGATTCCAACAGAAATTTTCGGCCAGGATTCCCCTATAAAATGGATACTAGCCAAAATTGCAAGCAGTTAAACCCAACGTATAGTCTCACAAGGCTATACCAAGCGTTATGGATATTTACATTATCTTTATATCACCATTTTTTATTAAGGAAGAGTATTCTCAAGCTATTACTTACCTCATAGAGCCATTTCACCTTGTAATGCGTCCTGTGTCCACCCGACATCCTCGTTATCTTGAATCTGGAACAAGTAAGGGTATTTAGACTTCATCTCCTCTTCTGCTTCCCATGTAGTTTCTTCCATGTTCTTGTTCCTCAACATTACTTTGACAGAAGCTACATTATTTGTTCTTAGCTTGCGGACTTGTCGATCTAATATAGCCACTGGCACTTCTTCATATGATAGATCCTTTGTAACTTGTACACCTTTGATAGGGACGAGGGTCTCAAATACATTTCCTCAACATAGATACATGGAATACCAGGTGGACAAATTCCAATTCGGATGGCAAATCTAACTCATAAGAAACCTATCAAATTTGTCGAAGAATTTTGTACGGACCGATATACCGCAGTCTCAGCTTACCCTTCATCCCAAAACGCATAACACCCTTCATCAGCGAGATCCTTAGGAAAAATCAATCACCAACTTCAAACTCCAGATCACGATGTCGGACATCAGAATAAGACTTTTTCCTACTTTGCGCCATCCTCAGCCTCTCTTGTATCAGTTTCACCTCCTCAATGGCTTGGTGAATCAAATCTAGCCCATATAGTTATGTTTCACCGACTTTGAACCATCCAAGTGGTGATCTACATCTCCTCCCGTATAATGCCTCGTACGAGACCATTTTAATACTGGAATGGTAGCTATTGTTGTAGGCAAATTCTATGAGTGGAAGATGGTCATCCCAATTCCCCTTGAAATCCAGAACAGATGATCATAACATATCTTCAAGTGTTTGAATGGTACGTTCAGCCTGTCCATCAGTCTGTGGATGGAATGTAATGCTGAGATTCATTTGTGTTCCTAAACCTTTATGAAAATATCTCCAAAAGTTAGCCGCAAATTGCGCTCCTCGGTATGATATAATAGATACCGGCACACCATGAAGCCTAGCAATCTCCTTGATATACAACTTCACATAATCTTCAGTTGTGTAAGTTTTCTTAACTGGCAGAAAATGGGAACATTTTGTAAGTTGATCAACTATCACCCATATGGAGTCAAACTTATGATAAGAGCGAGGTAATCCAATAATGAAGTCCATATTAATTACCTCCCATTTCCTGGTCGGAATCTCTATTTTATGAAGCAATCCACTAGGTTTTTGATGTTCGATTTTTACTTGTTGACAATTAAGACACTAGGCTACAAATTATGCAATAAACTTCTTCATGTTATCCCACCAATACTGCTCCTTAACATCATGATACATCTTTGTCGAGCCGGGATTGATGGAATATCAGGATTGATGAATCTCAATCATAATCTTCTCTCTCAACCCTACCACATCAGGCACACATAATTGGCTCTGGTATCTCAGTGCCCCATCTGCTCCGATCTCAAAAGCCATAATTTTACACTGTTGAATGCGTTCCCTCAATCGTACTAAGGTAGGATCTTCATATTGTTGTGCTTTTACCTCGGCTACCAAAGATGATTCTGATGTATTATGTACAGTAACCCCTCCTTCATCAGAGTCTAACAATCTAATTCTCATATTGGCTAGCTTATGAAGCTCTTTAGTCAACCCCTGTCTACCTGCCTCAATATGTCCCATTGACTTATGACTGAGAGCGTCTGCCACAACATTGGCTTTACCGGGATGGTACAATATATGGACATCGTAATCTTTCAGTAATTCAAGCCACCAACACTACCTCAAATTCAAATCCTTCTGCTTGAAGATGTATTGTAAACTCTTGTGATCTGTGTAGATTTCAACATGGACGCCGTATAAGTAGTGTCGCCATATCTTCAATGCATATATAACTGTAGCCAATTCCAAATCATGGGTCGAGTAATTCTTTCCATGCTTCTTCAATTGTCTTGATGCATAAGCAATCACCTTCCCATGTTGCATCAATACGCACCCCAAACCTATACCTGAAGCATCACAATATACCACATAACCTTTTGTTCCTTCTGGGAGAATGAGCACTAGCGCAGTTGTCAATCGATTCTTTAACTCCTGAAAACATCATTCACAAGCGTCAGACCACTGGAACTTACTAAATTTTTGTGTTAACTTAGTCAATGGTGCTAATATAGAGGAAAACCCTTCTACAAATCTCCTATAATCCTGCAAGCCCCAGGAAGCTGCGGACTTCTGATGGTGTTGTAGGTCTCGGCCAATTCTTTACTGCATCAATCTTTTGAGTGTCGACACTAATACCCTTGTCAGATATCACATGGCCAAGGAATGCTACTGAGTTCAGCCAGAATTCACATTTGGAGAGCTTAGCATATAACTTACGATCCTAAAGCGTCTGTTATACTATCCGCAAGTGGCCCGCATGTTCTGCCTCAGAACGAGAATACACCAAAATGTCATCAATGAATATGATCACGAACACATCAAGATAGGGCCTGAATACAGTATTCATGAGATCCATAAAAGCTGCTGGGGAATTTGTTAGCCCGAACGACATCACCAAGAACTCAAAGTGCCCATATCTTGTCCGGAAGGCCGTCTTTGGAATATCCTTCTCCTTAACACTCACCTGATGATACCCTGAACGTAAGTCAATCTTGGAGAAATACTTGGCACCCTGGAGTTCGTCAAACAGGTCGTCATTCCTGGGAAGTGGGTACTTGTTCTTTATAGTAAACTTATTCAACTTTCGATAATCAATACACATCATTAACGACCCGTCTTTCTTCCGCACGAACAGGACTAGTGCACCCCAAGGTGAAGTGCTAGGCCTAATAAAGCCCTTATCTAGCAAGTCCTTCAACTGCACCTTCAACTCTTGCAACTCTGTCGGGGCCATCCTGTATGGAGGAATAGATATGGGGTGAGTGTCAGGAAACACATAAATGCTAAACTCAATCTCCCTTTCAGGAGGAAGGCCTGGGAGTTCATCTGGAAAAACATTTGGAAATTTATTGACCACGGGGATGGATTGTAGAGTAGGCGGCTTTGCCTCCGTGTCCATAACGCGAACGAGATGATAAATGTAACCTTTTGAGATCATCTTCCTTGCCTTAAGATAGGAAATAAACCTACCTTTTGGCGTAGCGATGTTCCCTTTCCATTCGATGATGAGTTCATTAGGAAATTGAAACCTAACCATCTTCGTACGACAATCAACATTTTCATAGCATGAGGCCAACCAATCCATTCGCATTATCACATCGAAATCAACCATTTCTAATTCAAATTAATTCGCCGAGGTTTGACGACTACAAATCATCACTGTGCAACATCTATATAACCGTCTAGCAATCACATAATCTCCTATGGGAGTAGATACTGCAAGTGGTTTACTTATCAATTCAGGTTCAACGCCAAACTTATTAGCCACAAAGGGTGTAACATATGATAATGTAGATCACGGACCAATCAACACATATACATCAACATAGACAATATACGTGTAACAACATCTTGAGATGACTCAAGATCCTGTCGACCTACTAGAGCATAGGTTTGATTTTGAGCACCACTCGAACTCGGCACTACACCTTTACCTCTACCACGACCTGTCGACTGCTGAAAACCTCGTGCTGGAGGTCGAACTGATGAGGAAGAACTAGACACAGATCTAGTTGGCTGAGCCATACCACCACATTCTCTGTTAGGACAATCCCGCATCATATGGCCAGGCTGCCCACAAGAATAGCACGCATCAGAACCTCGACGGCACAATCCAAAGTGGGCCTTGCCACACTGATCACAACGGGGTTTTGGGGGTCTCGTCTGACTATTATCCCTATGATATTGCGAGCCTGATGCCGGTGAACTCTGAGCTAGACCAGAATAGGTAAATCGATCATACCGAGGCCTCTGAAACTGTGGAGGAGCACTAGATACAGGTGGCGCTGAACTCCTCGAAGACTGGGGCCTAACACTACCTCTGAAGTCATGAGAATACACATCAAATCTCGCCCGTTTATGCTGGCCCCTATCCTACTCCCTATCCGCCCTTTGCTGGCGCTTACGATCCTCTACGGTCTGAGCATAAGCCTGAATACGGGAAATATCCATGCCCTCCACCAAGGAGGCTGTCGTGCACTAATTTATCAGATGTGGTCCTTACCCGTTCACGAACATATGCACCCTATCACTCATTTCGGCCACCATGTGGGGAGCATACCTTTCTAAAGAATCAAACTGCATACTATACTCTCTCACACTCATATCACCTTGTCTAAGGTTCAAGAACTTATCAGCTCTAGCTCGTCATATCTCAACTTGAAAATAGTGACGAAGAAAGGCCTCAGAAAATTCCTTCCACACAACTGGAGGGTCGTTCAGACCCCTGGATCTCTCCCAACTATCATACCAGAAAATTGCTAAATCCCGTAATTGATTAGAAGCCAACTCTACTGCCTCTGTATCTGTAGCATGCATAACCCGCAGTGTACAATGAACCTGGTCAATAAAAGTCTGTGGGTCCTCCTTGGGATCTGATCCGGTAAATATGGATCATGAACAATAAACAATGAAAGATAATGGCATGAAAATACATCACATGGGATGACTAGACTACTAAGAAACTACATATAAGGTATGAGCTACAACCCTGCCATGAAAGACTATACAACAAAAATTAGCCAACAAGGCATACCAACTATACACGAGTCAACACCTGTCTACGAGCCTCTAAAGGAGCATAAGTGATACAACATTACCGAAACAGGGCCCCGACATAGCTATAATAGCTATAACAAAAATGCATACCAAGACCACGACAAGTCAAGAGAAGGGATCTTGCCAATAACCGTTGAACTGGGAAGCCTACTGTGGTGGGGGAGCTGCGTCTACCTGTCTATCAGGACCTGCAACATGACATGCCGCGTCCACAAATAAAAAGGACGTCAGTACAAAGAAAGTACTGAGTATGTAAGGCAGGAAAGCATAAGTAAGAACAATAATCTAAACAGGGATAGAGTATATAGAACCTCCAACATCTGGGTACCTCTAAGGGCTACTGACATGAAATGCATGATACGTACATATATATACATAAACTTTTAAAACATACGCATCTGTGGACAACATCATCATCATATCGTACCCGGCCATAATAGGCTCGGTAAAATGTAACCGGCCACGTGGAGCTCGGTAAAACCCAACTGATCAGTGATTGCACAACGTGTATCGTACCCGGCCGAATACATACATACATACATATATATACATACATATATATACATACATATATATATATATACATATATATATATATATATATGTATGTATATATATATATAATGCATGTAGGACTCCCTGGAATCATATTCTGAACCTTTCGGAGTGACTTAAGGTCGATATTCTACGTACACGTTATTAGGACTAACTCTTCATCAAGAATCTTATAAGAATCAGGAATTACCAACAACATTGATTATATAATAATAATAGAAGCAACCTCAACATCAATTGTTCCATAAGAAGGGAAACAATGTAAGTACTGCTAGGTTTTAAGAGTAGAGTATCTTTGGAAGCTCGTTCATCGCATAATGTACAATCGGAGTTTTGAAAAACAGCCCAAACAACATCAATAATAATCATATTGAGCCTCCCAATACAGTCCACACAACCTAATCACTTCATACATAAGACGACCACCGTAGTAGTGTCAAACGACCCGGAAATGTTACGACGAACGACCAGGCCACCACCCTACATCTATATGGTGTTTCTCCACACCCTTCCTCCTCCAAAACTCCACAAAAAAGTAGTAAAACACCCAGCCCAACAGCAAAACAAAATAGTCCACAGAACAGTCCGCTACAAGTGAATAACTCGAACTCACGGCGTCCGGTCACCGTCCTGTGAGTTCTTACTAGTATAGAACGAATTAACATGAATTTACAGAAGAAAAAATGGATGAAGGATAGGAGTAAACTTAACTTACTTGTTGGATAACTCAGCCCTTATCTTGGTTCTTCAAACTCTAGGTTTTACCCCCCAATTAGAACTTGAAAGAGAGAGAAAATCAATTAGGGTTTGTGGATAATTTTTGGGAGGACGTATGCAGGGGTTTAGGTATGGTTATTTGTGATATATAATGAAGGTTATATTTCAAGAGATAAGCCTTTAAATGGGCTCTTTGGCCGACCCGAAATTGCCTATTTTTGGATTCTCATTTAACCAAGTAGGTGACACACCTACTTGTCACCTAGCAACCTGTGCAGTCTCGCAACAATGCTTATCTATCTACTCCGCTATCGTATTGATAAACGGTTTAATGATCTGGAAACTATACACATAGATCTTCAATTTGGTGGGTAGATCACCCTTGTTTCATAACTCGTTTGACTTCAAGACTTATGATATGAATATTATATGATTCAACTACCTTAAAACACAAACTCTTGAGAATATTAAGAACCCCTAGTTTTACCGGAAAATATGGGTTGCAACATCCTTGATTCATTTAAATTCTAATATTTGTTAATCACCTTTATACACTCTTGTATCATTTAATACCAATAGGATTAACTTCTTATCGTCTCAAAGATAATCTCTTCTCAGATTTACGTCGACTAACTTATGGCATGAACCAACGTACGTGAATATGAGTTGTAAGAAATTACTTTATGCATAATTATATTTTACATTTGTAGGTTATAATTGCAATAACGTTGCGATAATAGCCCATGTGCGTATAATTACTTTATTTTACACGAAAATATCCTTTTACATTTTTAATAATACTAAGTAATTATTTTAAATCATTTTCATGCATAAATATCATTTTTATCATTTATTAGCTATTTCTATAAATTATTTTATCAAATTAATTGGGTATTTAACAAATAGCCTCTCTTGAATTGATTTTCGGACCCAACCCAATAGCTAACCTAACCCAATAAACCTAAACCACTACCCATAACCCAAACCCAATTACCTTACCCATTCGTAACCCGCCCCAGCCTACACTAATCCTGGCCGTTGATCTCAAAAGATCAACGACCCAAAACCAACCTTCCTTTTTTAATTAAACTAACAACCCCAAACCCTACCCATTATCCCAAAACCGCAACCTCTGAATCCCTTCCCTCATCTTTCTCTCTCACCCTCCCCCTAACCCTAGCCCGCCGTCACCAAAATCCTTCGATTCATGGGGTTTCTCTTCGATCTTAGGCCCTATCAAGCCTCCTATCTCTACTGGTTGTTCAACTTCCATGTTATTTGATTAAATCTCGAAGAGATTCGAACCAGAATCCGTCTGTGTTGACTCCTATGTCTATGAGTACTAATATCTTCGTGATTATGGCTTCAAATGTCTGGTTTAAACCAAATTTTTCTCACCTCTGCTTATATTTTACTGTTTCTAGCTAAATCATTCATATCTCTTTAGATCTGAAACGGTTTGAGTTTGTTTGTTACTTTTCCTTTAAGATTATTCTATATTTTCCTATTATTTTCAACCAATTTTCCTTTTTCCCTAAAAGCTAGGGTTTCAATTTTTAAGAAGTTTCTGCAAAAAAGTGTTTTGAAACGTTTAAGTGTTTAACTATAATTTTCTTCCTTTACCTTTTAAACTGGTTTCACTTGAGTTTCATCTCTATCTCTTTACGCTCTAGGGTTTCATCTTTTAAAATGTTTAAGAATTAACTCAGGATTTCTTCCTTTACTTTTTCGAATGGGTTTCATCTCTATGTCTTTACACCTTAGGGTTTTTCATTATTTGACTATGGGTTATAATGTTTTGCCCGTTTACTGTGGCTCTGTCAATTAAATTGATTAACTTATTTACTTGCTTAATTAGGGTTCGAAAATTTTGCTTTCCTTTAAAATTGATATCTCTCTGAAAAGATTTGTACATATTCTTTCCTTATACGTGATTCGTATCTTGTACTACTTTCCTTAATTATATTGTTGGCTTGATTTCTATGTTTTGATTGTTTTGAACGACCTGTGAATGATCTCTGGATTTACTACTTGCCTTATTTAATCTCATTCCTGTCTGCTGATTTGTTCCGTGTAAGATTCTCCTTAATTTAAGTGATACTCATGTGATTCTGTCCCTTTATTTGATTTGTGTTAACCCTAATTGACTGATTAATTGGTCTTCATACCTTATTGGTGTAGAGTTGATTTCCTACCTTATTTTTCTGCTCTATTGTATGCTATAAAAGCCCCTCATTGTTCTGATTTTAAACACACGCTTATGCTTACAGACTTACACTCACACTTACACACTCTCACCATTCCTTCACTTCACAACTTAAAAAAGCTCTCTCTTTTTCCACAAAGAACTCTCTTGGTGCTATTCTGATTTCTGCATTGTTTAGCCGGTTAGAAGCCAAGGCTAAACTCTTTGGATCCAAACTGCCATTACATTCCTGTTTATTTTCTTCCTAACTGGTATGTGTTAACTCCTGTTATCCTGTTTTATTCTATGTATGTGGTTAGTTTACTTCAATCTTAGCATGTTTCTATGTGATCTATGATTCCTGTTTACTCCTTTCTCAAATGGTATATTCCAACTCATTTATCTTATTCCGTCTTATAGTTTATTTCAACCTCAGCATGTTTTCTATTTACTGCTTTCTCACTGGTATGCTTTAGTCTCTTTTACCCTATTCAATCCTATGTGTTTATTAGTTTAAGGTTTCAGCATGCTTCTGTCTGCTATATGCCCATAAGATTTCACCTAGTGACAAGACTAATTAGGTTATCTCTAGTAATATGAAACCCTGTATAATCAGTTGTACGTTCCCTGTTCTGCAAGCATGAGATATGTTGCCAACTTTGTCTATTAGTTCAAGTATCCTGGAACTTTTGTGATTGCTTTAAATATTAGTACAATGTCTATGATTGAACTAATACCAATCTGTTTGAATCATATGCTAAATATGGATTATGTTTGTTCTAGGTGGAGTTCTGTTTGCAGTTATGTAATTTGAATCTGTTTGCTCCTAAAAATCAAACTATTTATTTTCTAAAATCTGTTTCCCTACCCCCTATGTACTGTTTTCAAACTCCAATTCTTAGTTACCTAGGTTCTTACCACCCCTAGTGTGAGCACTGCCTAGGGTCCTTGAGACTCCTCCGAACACTGACACATTGGGGCTGGTCTTCCAATCTTTTACAAACTATTGTTGTTCTGAATAGGGTTCTGGTGTGAGCATTGACCAGGGCCCAGAGGCCCTTGGGAACTTTGACACGCCAGAAGCCCACTTTGTGTATCATGGGTGGACCGCTTGTACTTCATACTTGCTTGCTTGAAGGCTTGTTTTCCAGGTTAACATTGGGCCTGCTAAGGGTCCCCATAGTGTAATGATTAGTATTATGTAATTCATTCGTATTGGGATGTATTAATAATACTTGTAATAGACATTGGGGTTATCGGTAAAAGCTGGTAGGGGTTCCTATATATATTTGTTCAATGCTGGGGGTAGAAATCCTGCCTATAGGTCCATTGTATTGATTCTTTATGCGCATTTAGAGATCCTATCTATAGGATGTTCTTCCAATTGTCTGTGACTCTAAACTTTCATGCTTTTGGCATACTAGAAATCCTGTCCATAGGTTTATGTCAGCTCTACATTAAAATACATGCTCACAGGATTTCCACATATCTCTAATCTCAATGTGCATTAGTGATCATGCGAATAGGATCTTATTTGTGTAACTTAATACACTTGCCTGACATTTTTTTTAAAGTTCCTGCTCACATAGATGTCATGCCTATAGGAGATATAAAAGTCAGTTTAGATATCATGCCTATATGGTGAAATCAGTTTTCAAACGTAGAAAGCATGTCTATAGGAAATAAATAAATCAGTTTCAGCACCTAAAATTCATGCCTATAAGAGTTAACTAATTCTGTAAACTAGAAGGCATGTCTATAGGGGAATAAAGAAATCAATTCTAACACTAAGAAATCATGCCTATAGAAGTTAACTTATTATGTAAAAATTAGAAAGCATGCTTATTGGATCTAAAGAAGATAAAAACCTGTTTGTTAAAATCAGTAACTCATTCACGAATTATGTTATAGGTCTATAATTAACAGTTGTAGATACCATGCCTATAAGATTCTGTTCTGGCTATAGGTAGGCATGCTGATAGGTACCACTGCTCGCTTTAATAAACTGTTGTCTTATATTTTGTTATGCTCATCTAGATATCCTGCCTATAGGGTCTTAAATCATTAAAAGTTGTCTGTTGGAGTTGCATGAATTTTTTGTTTACTTGTGGAGGTTAACATGAGCCCCTATTTTCTACTTATGTGACACTCATATCTGAATTTTTTGTTTGTCGCTTAGCTTTCTCATTTTTTAGCAATCTAGGTCAGTCTAGAACTACCTTAAATAGAGGGCCTAAACACCTCCAGACCATAGGCAAGGGACGGGTAATGCACGCATAAGGCACGAGTTAGAAGCTACTAGAACGCTTAAGTAACAAGTGAAAGATAGTAATTGGGTAGTAAAGTAGATGATTGACCTGTGCGCTAATACTATGTGTAGCACCCCGACCTGGGGAAAGTTACCAAGTATTGTATGGAAATGATCCTATAGGCTAAATAATTTAGGACCCCTTTAATTCCTGTTTTGAATAATTGTTGTCTAAATTGCTTTATTTTCCTTTAAAATCTAATTCGCTTGATTAAGTTTGGCCGGGACCCACCGTTGTTGGCCTCGAGGGGTGCCTAACAGCTTCCCCTCAAGGTAATTTCGAGCCCTTACCCGATCTCTGGTGATGCAAACTAGTTTCTTGAGTCAATTACTCTAGGTGCCCTAAAACACCTTAATCCGTTAGGTGGCGACTCTTCAAATTCCATATCTCATCCAAAAAGGAAGGGAGTTGTCTAAGAAATGTCGAAACCCGATTTCGCGGTGAAAAAGGGGGCGCGACAGCATGGCAACTCTGCTAGGGATAACCCTTAGGCTCCTACCATGACGAACCTAATTTTTGTGAATTAGTCTTTAAGCATGCTTTATTCTGTTAATACTTGCACATCCCCTCCCCTTCCCACTTTATGTGTATTTATTTGCCTATCTTAAGTTATTTACGATTTCTCTTTCTTATTTTATTACTCTTTATTATGGAAAATGACTTGTCTCTTTGTTTTCTTTCTTTTTTTAAAAAATGCCTTTTCAATTATTAAATACTGCATTTATTATTTTTTTAACGTGCAAATACGTGACAACATGCTACTTTCTGTTGCATAAATCATGCTTAACATCATATTCCACTCGTGTGTAATCAATACCATAGCAACTCTTGATGAGTGTTTG
Organism: Nicotiana knightiana; assembly: GCA_005239525.1. Classification (NCBI taxonomy): domain Eukaryota; kingdom Viridiplantae; phylum Streptophyta; class Magnoliopsida; order Solanales; family Solanaceae; genus Nicotiana; species Nicotiana knightiana. The sequence continues at coordinate 27,593 of MDKJ01272180.1, read as the reverse complement.
TGATTTTCCTATATATCACCCCTTTGATTTCGGAAAGGCTTATTTGCGGTAAAACTTGTCGATCAGCGGTGCAGTCAACGGTTCCGTGCCTTTCCCCCTCAAGTTGTCCACTTGAGGGTACCAGTCTAGACCTATATAGAAATCTTACTATGATTTATTGTACATGCATCATGGTCAAAACCTAGCCAGGGTTAATATGTTGTCCACATAACAACCCTTTAGGAAAAGCCTTGTCCAAAAGTCCACCGGGGTTTCCATAATCTCAACAGACGCAACCACGATCTGTGCATTGATTTGGAAAAATAAGTGCCAATATGCTAATCACTGATATATAAGTAGTCGAATATGGAAGGGGAAAGGGTCTAACCTTATTTGTGTTGCAGAAATAAGGCACGAAGTCCCCAGGTTCGGCATGGTCCAAAGAATACCACCATTGTTGCTGGATTGGTGGGAGAACCTTTCGCCAAGCGACAAAGACCATGTGAAAGGGGTCCTCAGAAACCTACCCTCTTTACTGGATATCCAACCAAACAAATGTTGATCGAAGCGGCCACTATGTTCTGGGATGGAGAAAGGTCTGTGTACCGTTTTAGAAACATAGAAATGACCCCTCTCTTGGAGGAGAGAGGGGGATTTGCTGGATTACCTTGGGACAATCCGAGTTTATATGTGTCGGAATACCGTACCGCTAGGGGGTTTCTAAAAAAAATGGGTTTGAAAAAGAACGACGATTTGGAGTGCCTAAAAGAGTCCTACATACCCTTTGACTACCTCTATCAACAATATGATCATAGAAAATCCTATCGTATCTTCCATGATGAATTCTCTATCACTTCCTTGGGTTGTTTTCACCGCAGGGTTTTTGTGTTCATCATCTGCTTCCTGGGTATGATAGTATTTCCAAGCAAAGGAGACAGGATTCACACTAGACTGGCCATGGTAACTAAAACTATAATGGAAGGAATCGAGGGGAAAACATATACTATCGTCCCTATGATTATAGCAGACATATATCGGGCTTTGGATCGCAGCCAAAAGGGGTTCAAACACTTCGAGGGTTGTAATCTGCTGCTACAGGTTTGGTTGTTAGAACACCTCCCGAGAGGTCGATACCGCCAAGAGTTTCCGCGAAGGCCGTGGAAGATCACATAGCCTTTCACCATCCTAAGAGAATGACTTTCACTCCAGACAGGTTTGCTCAACTGAAAAATGCTACAGAATGGGTGTAGTTTTTCGACAATTTGACTGAGGACCAGGTTCAATGGAGGTTGGAGTGGTTCCCTACCAGTGAATTCATTATCAGATCTAGGGATGCTCCGCACTTGGTGTTGATCAGGTTAAGGGGAATATACCCTTATGTTCCCATCAGGGTTATGAGACAGGCGGGCAGGAAGCAAGTCATACCGCGAGTTTCTAAAATGAGTCATTACAGGGCAGATTTTCAGGATGACGACAAATGTGAAGCTCCGCATATGCCGCACCTAAATGTTATTGTAGAAATGAACACCATCGAGCCAGACAGGTACCATGCAGGGCATGTACGCTTTTACTTATCATGGTTGGAGGATCACATAGCAGGGATAGTTGAGCCAGGAATCGGTCGGGGAAATAGGGTCATAGACAAAGTTGCTAAAGCCCAAGTGAAATACAAAAAACTGCGCAAAAGGGTTCATGAGTCTGAGGTTGAGCATCTGGAGCAATACAAGACTTATATTGAACTGATCAATGAATGGAGGGAAATGGCTATCAAATCTAATGAAAGGCTGGAATATTTGGAGCAGGTTCTGATGGAGCTGGAGGGGAAGACGAGGAAAAGAGTCGCCGACTGCCAGAATGCTGAGGGATGCGAAGGAGGACATCTAGCGAGGGTATACCTGCTATTGGTCATGCGCGACCTGGAGAACCTGATCGATGGAGCTAAGAAGATCAAGCTTGGCGAAGGTCCTTATGGGACCAAGTAGATTAGGTTTATCTGCTTTTTCAAATGTAATAAGGCCAAGTGCCATTAATGACTTATCTTATATTGTTTTAGATTCATCTACTTTTACATTAATGAAATGAGGCAATTATTGGTACTAAATTTCTCCAAATCAACTTGTCGCTAGGCCTACCTCGAGCACAACGAGGCTCCCAAATTAGGACGCGAATTTACATTCATGCACTATGTGTTTAGATATTGCACATACTCTTTTTGGAACCGTTATTGACTTGGTTACCTTTTATTTTCATTTCCTTTTTGATTATTCCCATTCCCCAACGTTGGTTCATGCATACTGGCATCATTAGCTTATTATACCAGATCCAGAGGCCCTCCACCTTCTCCTTCTGCAAGTGTATTGAAAGGGAAAGGGAAAGCTAAAATGGATGATATGAACAACATCAGAACAAACAACACTGTACATATTGAGAATGTGGAAACTTCCGATGGTCGGGGCATTCAGGCCCCAAATGATTTGGTTTTACGGCTTGAGCAGAAGATACTTGAACTACAGGGCGAGTTTGAGCAGGTCCGTAATTTGGCAAACCTCTCCCTCACTCTAAACGTCCCAGATATCAACCATCCAAATACTCAAAACCCGGCACCGCCTCAGAATACACTCAATCAACGCTCGCAGAATCCTCCTGCACCCCACCAATATACAACCCCTCCTCAAAATCCTTTACCCATACCTACACCTCCTCAACATAAGCATTTCCTGACTCAATTTCCACAAACAACCTATCACACTCCTCTAAACACATCCCAGTCTACCCCCGATCCCCAAAATTCAACCAATGGTCACCACTACACCCAAACTCCTGGAATTCACCAAAACAACCCCATATACGTGGAAACATTATTCCATTCAATTCAACCAATCTCTTATACACTAGAATCCGCCGAGAAGGACCTACTCATCAAGAATATGGTTGAGGAGCTTAAGAAACTAACGAGCTGAGATCAGGGTATTGAAGAGGGATTGAAGGTTTGAATTACAAGGATTTGTGCATACAGCCGGATGTGGAACTGTCGGAGGGTTACAAACCTCCCAAGTTCAAAATGTCGACCCCAAGGTTCATTTGGGAACTTACTGTGACAAGATCGTGGGGGTTGGAAAAGACGAAAGGATTCGCATGAAGTTATTTATGAGAAGCCTTACTGGAGATGTCCTGTCTTGGTTCATAAGCTAGAAGCCCAATAAATAGGCTAGTTGGGTGAGCATGGCGTCATATTTCATAGATAGGTTCAGATTTAACACAAAGAATGCACCGGATGTTTTCTATATTCAGAACCTCAAGAAGAAGCTAACTGAGACTTTTCGCGAGTATGCTACTCGGTGGAGGTCAGAAGCAGTGAAGGTCAGGCCGGCGTTTGCTAGGGCACATGATCCGCAATATTACGAAAGGCTAATGGTTATTGAGAATCATAAGTTCTGCGATATCATCAAGCTGAGAGAAAGGATCGAGGAAGGTATTAAAAGTGGACTAGTGAAAAATTTTGAGGCAATGCAGGCCACAAAAAAATCATTACAATTCGGCGGCATATCAAAAAAGAAATAAGTGGGAACAGTAATGGTTGCCCAAAGCCCAAAAACTCCATTTGTATACCAAACACCTCCACCCACATACCAACCATCACCTCCCAGATATTCCCACCTTGCTACCACCTCCCACATCTATAACAACCAACCATCCTATTATCTGTCACCTCCACCTCGTCCAAACTACCAAAAACCTAAGCCTAATTTTGACCGCAAAACACCCAGACAGTACACCACTATTGCTGAACCCATCGACCAGTTGTACGAAAGGTTGAAAGCCGCTGGATATGTCACCCCTATTCCCGCTGTGGAAATGGAGAATTCATCTCAATGGGTCAATCCAAACAAGACCTGTGCATATCATTCCGGCCTGAAGGGCACACTATTGACGAGTGCCGCACCTTGAAAGACAAGATCCAAACATTGATTGATAGTAAGGTCATACAGGCGAAGGAAGCTGCACCCAATGCCCACAACAATCTTCTCCCAGATCATAGGGATGGAGGGGTCAATGTGAAAGAAATTGATGAAGAGTGGGATCCCGAGGGATCAATCGGGCTTATTCGAGAAGGTGATGATCCTAAGAAACCTGCAGTCACACTCAATCCTATTGTGGTGCAGGTACATCCGCCAGTTGAAGTCGAGATAGCCACATCGGTTCCTTTAGAAGTAGAAGTAACACCACTCATTCCATTTGCAGTGGAGGTGGCCACACCTTTTATTGTAACGGTGGCAACCACACCACCCTTCAGTTCCATTGTTGTACCTTGCGATTATGTGGCCGAGGCTAGAAGATAGGGAAAGTCAAAGACAGAAGAATCTGGCGCTGCACAAGGAATGACTAGAACAGGAAGGGTTTATACACCTGAACATTTAGGAGAAACCAGTAAGCAAGCTTCTAACAAACCGCCCGTCATTGAGACTGGTCCAGATGACCTCTGGAGGAAGGTATAGGCAAGGGAGTACTCAGTCGTTGAACATGTGAACGAGACTCCCGCCCAGATATCCATCTTGTCATTATTGCAAAATTCTGAAGCACATAGGAGTGCTATGCTGAAGGTGTTGAATGAAGCATATGTGCCATACAACATCACTAGTGGAGAAATGGCCAATATAGTGGGGAAGGTACTAGAAAGCCACAAGATCACTTTCCATGAGGACGAACTGCCACTTGAAGGGTTAAGTCACAACAGGGCACTGCACATCACAGTGCAATGTGAAGATAAGTTCATCGCTAGAGTTTTGATAGATGGAGGATCCAGCCTAAACATCTGCCCGTTAACAACTTTGAAGAAGTTGGGTAAAGGTTTACATGAGATACGAGCAGGGACTATGAATGTGAAAGCGTTCGATGGGTCTCAAAGGGCCACGATCAGAGAAACTAACCTATGTTTGCAAATGGGTCCTACCTTGTTCGATGTTGAATTCCCGGTTGTAGTCATATCCGCCTCTTACAATCTATTGCTGGGACGGCCTTGGATACACACCGCTGTCGCTGTCGCATCCACTTTGCACCAAGCGGTAAAATTTAAGTGGGACCATCAAGAAGTGATCATCCATGGAGATGGGAGCAACCCCATTTACACTAGTCAGACTGTTCCCGTGGTTGAAAACAGAAGGAAGTTAGGTGGAGAAACCTACCATCGCATCGAGTGTGTTAACGCGATTGAAAAGGATAAATGGTGGAGTAGAAAAATAGAGAGTATACTGGCATGGCAAGGGTACAAACCTGGCAGGGGGCTCGGTAATATCCTTCAGGGTATCTCCAAGCCAATACAGTTGAAACGCCATGGTACAGGAATACGATGACTGGTCACCACCGTGGCATGGTCCATACTACCCTCTTGAGCAATCCCTGCTGCATTTGAGTCAGACCTTCCATCAAGTCGATATCAAATGGGAATCAGAGGAAGAAGAAGCATTGGCAGCATTGAGGAATCTGTTCTTGGAAGATGATGATATGGATGACTATTTAATCATCGAGGAGGAGGAGGAGGAAGGCCCTACCATCCAAGATATGGAGAGAGGAGCATTCCTCAAGAACTGGACTGTTAGACCATCAAGGGCCCGACGAGTCCCACAGTAGTAAGGCTGAATATATTTGTTTACTTTTTTAAAAAATTATTTCCACTTTTGCATTTTTTCTTTTGTCTTAAATAATATTTTCAATGTTCCAAAAACGTTATTTAAAATCATTTTGTTTGACATTTTAAATGGCTTGATGTTTTATTATTAGCATTTTCTTTTCATATCTTTATCCCTACATCATTACTATTTCTTATCTTGATGAACCGATGACTGTGAAATGTAATGAGACAACGCAACAAAAGGACAGTGATTCAGAAGAAATGGAAGAAGAGGATGTAATACCTGAAGAGATCGTCAGAGAAGTAGAGAATTTTGAGAACAAGCCCAAGGCCAACCTGGACAAGACCGAGATAGTCAACTTGGAAGATTCCGAAACCATCAAGGAAACCCGCATAAGCATTCATTTGTCACCATTAGAGAAAGAGGAATACACTCGGTTCCTGAAAGAATATGAGGATATCTTTGCATGGTCATACGATGATATGATAGGATTGATCACATCCATAGTGGCTCACAAGTTACCTACAAATCCAATGTGTTTGCCAGTGAAGAGAAAACTGAGAAAATTCAAGCCAGACATGAGCCTGAAAATCAAGGAAAAAGTCACTAAGCAGATGAAAGCCAAGGTCCTCAGAGTAGTTGAGTACCCGAATTGGTTGGGCAATATTGTACCGGTTCCAAAGAAAGATGGGAAAGTCAGATTCTATGTTGATTATCGGGATCTAAACAGAGCAAGTCCCAAGGATGATTTTCCGCTACCAAACATACACATTCTGATCGACAATTGTGCCAAGCATGAACCCCAGTCCTTTGTAGATTGCTTCGCCGGTTACCATCAGATTTGAATGGACGAAGAAGACGCAGATAAAACAGCCTTCATCGCACCATGGAGAGTGTACTGCTATAAAATGATGCCGTTCAGTCTGAAGAATGCTGGGGCCACCTCCATGAGGTCCATGGCAACTATTTTCTATGACATGATACATAAAGAAATATAGGTATATGTGGATGACGTCATCATCAAATCCAAGAGGGCTACAGATCATATAGAAGATTTGAGAAAATTCTTTGACCGGCTATGGAAGTACAATCAAAAGTTAAATCCCGCAAAGTGTGCATTCGGGGTTCCTGCTGAAAAATTGCTGAGATTCATCGCCAGTCACCGAGGAATAGAGTTGGACCCGTCAAAGGTTAAAGCTATCCAGGAATTACCATCACCAAAAAGAAAGAAGGATGTGCTGAGTTTCTTGGGACGTCTCAACTACATCAGTCGTTTCATAGCACAGTCCATAGTAATTTATGAGCTAATTTTCAAAATGCTGAAGAAAGATGCCGCAACCAGTTGGACCAAGGATTGTCAAAAGGCTTTTGACAAAATCGAGGAATACTTGTCCACACCACCAGTCTTTGTCCTGCCAAATCCTGGTAAGCCACTACTACTCTACCTTGTAGTGTTAGATGGGGCCTTCGGTTGTGTTTTGGAAAACATGATGAAACGGGAAGAAAAGAGCAGGACATATACTACTTAAGCAAGAAGTTCACTCCTTATGAAGCACGATACTCTATGCTAGAATGCACTTGTTGCGCTCTGACATGGATAGCTCAAAAGCTAAGGCATTACTTCTGTGCCTATACTACATTATCTCATACCGAGGATGGATCCCCTGAAGTACATCTTTCAGAAACCCATGCCTACTGGGAACCTGGCAAATTGGCAAGTCTTTCTGAGTGAGTTTGACATTATCTATGTAACTCATAAAGCGGTCAAGGGGCAGGCATTAGCAGATCATCAGGCTGAGAATCCTGTAGGAGGATAATACGAACCCCTAAAAATGTATTTTCCTGATGAGGAGGCATCATTCGTAGGAGAAGATATTGCTGAAGCCTACGACGACTGGAGGATGATTTTCGATGGAGCGGCAAATTTTAAAGGAGTGGGTATTGGAGCCATCGTGGTATTAGAAACCGGTCAGCATTATCCGGTGTCTGCAAAACTCAGATTCCCATGCACTACCAATATGGCGAAATATGAAGCTTGCATATTAGGGCTCAACTTGGCTGTTGATATGAATGTTCAGGAACTGCTGGTGATCGGCGATTCAGATATTCTTGTGCACTAGGTACACGAAGAGTGGGCTACCAAGAATTCAAAAATACTACCTTATCTGCATCACGTACAAGAAATGAAGAAGAGGTTCACGAAGATAGAATTCCGGCATGTCCCCAGAATTCAGAACGAGTTTGCTGATGCATTGGCCACATTGTCATCAATGATACAACACCCAGATAAGAATTTCATCGATCCCATTTCGGTAAGGATTCATAATCAGCCGGCATACTATGCTCATGTTGAAGAGGAAACGGACGGAAAACCCTGGTTCCACTGCATCAAAGAATAGTTGACAAAAGAAGAATACCAGGAACATGCAAACCATACTCAGAAACGCACCCTTCGGAGATTGTCCAATAATTTCTTCCAAAGCGGAGGAACTCTATACAGAAGAACTCCTGATCTAGGACTGTTATGGTGTTTTGACACAAAAGAGGCTTCTAAATTGCTCGAAGAGATACACGCCGGAACCTGCGGTGACATATGATTGGCTTCGTCTTGGCCAAAAAAATACTCAGCGCCGGCTACTTTTGGATGACCATGGAAACATATTGCATCCGATATGTTCAGAAGTGCTACCAATGTCAGATACATGCAAACATGATACGAGTACTGCCGAACGAGATGAATGCAACAAGCTTACCTTGGCCCTTTGCTGCTTGGGGAATGGATGTCATTATTCCAATAGAGCCCACCGCCTCAAACGGGCACCAGTTCATTTTAGTGGCCATCGACTACTTCACTAAATGGGTTGAAGCTCCATCTTACAAAGCTGTGACCAAGAAGGTCGTTGCGGATTTTGTCCGCGACCGAATCATCTGTCGATTTAGGGTTCCAGAGTCCATCATTATAAACAATGCCACTACTCTCAATAGTGATCTGATGAAATTCATGTGTGAGATTTTCAAAATTAAGCACAAGAATTCCACAACATACAGGCCTCAAGTGAATGGAGCAGTGGAAGTTGCCAACAAAAACATCGAGAAGATACTAAGGAAAATGGTAGAGAATTACAAACAATGGCACGAGAAACTACCATTCGCCTTACTGGGATACCGTACCACAGTCCGCTCATCAACCGGGGCAACCCATTATCTACTAGTTTATGGAACTGAAAAGCCGTCATTCCCGCTGAAGTGGAAATTCCTTCATTGAGGATCAAACAAGAAGCGGAACTCAGCGATGCAAAATGGATAAGGAGCCGTTATGGGCAACTAGTCCTAATAGACGGAAAAAGATTAAATGAAGTATGTCACATACAGCTTTATCAGAACAGAATGTCCAGAGCCTTCAACAAAGGAGTCTGTCACGAACCAAAATGCCTAAGGTCGTGATGGCGCCGGACATCATTGTCAGGCAAGCCAGATTATTAATTAATTGAAATAAATTTCCAGTTTTAACATTTATGAAAAACATTTTCTTTCACTTTATTACATATTAACCAAATAAAAGTCTGTTAAGAAAAACAATGGTTTAAAGATTACACTTAAGCAAATATATCCCAAAACATACCAGATCCGGTGTCACAAGTACATGAGAAATTTCTAAGAATTTATACAATCATCACAAAGCCTGTCCGAAATACAAATTGGACAAGGAAATTTACAATAAAAATAAATACATTACGAGCGAGACTCTGTCAGCTGCGGATCGCCTCGGGATGGTACAGCTCGCCTAAGTCTCTGAATCCTTCACATTGCTATGAAAGTACCTGTGCAATAAAATGCACAGCAAGTGTAGCATGAGTACAAAAATAACGTGTACTCAGTAAGTCGCCCGCCTAACCTTAGAGAGGTAGTGACAAGAGGTCAAATTAGACACTTGCTAAAGGTCAATTTAGAATATTTAAGTGTGACATTAAGCATGATTATCATAGGTAATTTATTAAAATCAGGAATATGTATTTTCAACTCCGTTCACGTTTAACACTTTACATCTTCGTCATATTAATAAAAATTATTCAACGTGGTTGATTTAATCAAATAACAATAAATCGTCGGGAAGTAACAAATTCTTCCAAAATCTTTTTAATAACTTTAAACCTCTATCATTTCAATTGATAACTTAATATTTCAGGCCAGTAATCAGGAAAAATTATAGCAACAACACAGTAAATATCATGCGCAAGCAATGCCGAGAGTCGAACGGCCCGAACCAACATAAATATAAACTGTGCATTGCCGAGGGTCGAACGGTCCGAACCATAGATGCATCTATCTGCCCCACTCGCGAATCAATCATGCGACGCGGTTAAAAATAATAAGGCTAGTCTGCTCGCGAATCATACCTGCGACTCAGGTGCTCATATGAATACACACAAATATAGGGTCATCCTTCTCGTGAATCATACATGCGACTCAGGAACCCAAAGTTAAACATACCCACACAATAAATCCGTATTTTATCAAGAAAGCGGTTTTTCTCAGGAAAGTGGTAAAAATCCTTCTTAAAGGAACATGAAAAATAGTTTTTTTTTAAATCTTTTTTTTGAAACTCATTTGTCAAGTCTAATGATATTCCATAATACAACCCTACCAGGTACACAATTATCCACAGAGGAATCAATTCTCTTTCTAGATGATTAGGAAATTGGACTCTAGTCTTCTTTTAGATATTCAATTACGATTTCGATTATATTAGCAGTTTAAAATTACAGGCAGGATTACAAAGTACAAAACAGAAGGCATGCTAGTGGGTCCTAGACTACCAGGACAAGGCATAATAGTAGCTACGCACGGACTCCTGTCACCTCGTGCGTACGTAGCCCCCGAAGATAATAGCATGTACTTAATTAATTCACCTAGGGGACGATTCCCCCTCACAAAGTTAGAAAAAAGACTTACCTCGTTTCGAAATTTCCATAACCAGCCTCCAAGCCCTTCCGACGACTCAAACGGACGCACAACGCTCCGAAACTACCACATAACGACAAAGAAATGAAAATTCAAACTAATACTCTCAACAAATTAAAATTATATACTTTCCCAACCCCGCTCAGTGAAATGTCCAAAATTCCCTCGGGCCCACGTGCCCAGAAATCCAAAATTCTCGAAGATATATTCTACCCATAGCCTTACTAACTCAAATATACCATTTACTCAAATATTCATATTCAATTTGTGGCTAAATTCCAAATTTACATTTTCTAGGCTTCTTCAATAATTTCCCAAATTCCTACCAATTTCCATGCCTAATCCATGCATATAATCTTGTATTTAACTTACAAACGGGAGGAATTTACTTACCTTGACAATGCATGAAGGAATCCTCTCTTTGAAGCCTCCCAAAATTGCCTAAGCCCATGAAGAAATGAAGACAAATTAACCCAAATCCTTGTTTTAAAACATTCTACCCAGGACGATTTCCGCAGCTGCGGTCCTACCTCCGCACCTGCGCTCTCGCAGATGCGACCAATCTCCCGCACCTGCGGCTTCCTCAACTCCAGCCCAAAATCACACCTACGCCCCGTTTTCCACACCTGCGATCCCAGCCAAGCCTGCCCACTCTCGCACCTGCGGGCTACGCATCTGCGGCCAAATCCTCACAGGTGCGGATCACACTAGATGACAACAATTCCAAACTTCTTCAAACTCCCAACTTGATCTGTTAACCACCCAGAATCCACTCGAGGCCCTCGGGACCCCGTACCATCATACCAACCTGTTCCAAAACATAATGCGGACTTGCTCGACGCCTCAAATCACATCAAACAGCATCGAAACCACGCATCACACTCAAATCCCAACTTTATGAACTTAGAATTTTCCAACTTCAACATCCGATGCCGAAACCTATCAAATCACATCCGATTGACCTTAAAATTTGCGCACAAGTCATATTCAACATTACAGACCTGCTCCAACTTCCGGAATTGCATTCCGACTTTGATATCAGAACATCCACTTCCGGTCGGATTTCTCAAAAACCTTCAAATTTCTATCTTTAGCCAAATGACTTCAAAATGGCCTACGTACATCCAAATTACTTCTGATCGCACTCCCACCTCCAGAATCACCATACGAAGCTATTCCCAGACTCAGAATCCCAAACGGATATCAACAACACTGAAATGCACCTCAAGCCCAAATTTATGAAATTCTTCTAAAATGCTAACTTCCACAATATACGTCGAAACGCTCCCGGGTTATCCAAAACCAGGTCCGGACATACGCCCAAGTCCGAAATCATCATACGAACCTGCAGGAACCTTCAAATCCTGATTCGGAGGTCGTTTACTAAAAATTCCAATCTTAGTTGATTCTTCCAACTTAAGGCTTCTGAAATGAGACTTTTCTTTCCAAATCAACTCTAAACTTCCCGAAATTAAATTTCAACCACACCTACAAGTCATAACTCTTGAAACGAAGCTGCTCACGACGTCAAAACGCTGAATGATGCGCTAGAGCCCAAAACAACCGGTTCGATCGTTACATTCTCCCTCACTTAAACCAATGTTCGTCCTCGAACGTGCTAAGAACTGCTCTGGAGTTACCTAAAATCACTGTTAACCTTTCGAGCACATGCCCGTGCTACCACCACCCAGTTAAGTACATTAGCTTGATCAAATCTGAAGATTTCTTCTTTTATCCATATAATAAGCTCAGAATTCATTCAAACACCTGAAATTTCTCTGCCATGCCTAGTTCCAATCGACTACCACACAACATACAAGAACATGACTGTGTACCTTTGCTGAATCAGCACCATTCACCGCATAACTCATCATCTGACCACAACGACATCCCCTGAACCTAAATAGCCAAAATTCCACGAATCTGATGCTCCTAATGCACCTCATGATATATATACATACATCCTTCTATATTGCTGACGATACCACCACAACGGAGGAGATGTGCAGAAATTCATACCCAACTGCAGAGTTAACAAATCCCTAAATACCTCATCTTGACTAGAATCATCACTTCATTATGAACCTGAATAATGGTATTTGTTCTTTAATATGCACTTCACATAACCTTATCGCATTGATCCCTGATCTGAAAATCTCGTCTCACCCAGTATGAACTGCTCAGACAACAAATCACCCAAACATGACCAACAACCTCACATGATACCGCATCGCGCCAATAGGCCATAACTCGAACATGATAAATAAGAAATGGATCAGGAAGGGACTATTCAACTCACGAAACTAATATGAACGTTCTTAGAAAATAGGAAATAAAGTATAAGAAAATAAATACATATTAACCCTTCTCATCATCACACTGTTGCGGCGTGCAACCCGATCCAAATAACATACCCGTGGAGACGTGCCACCCGATCCAAAAATAAAATTTACATAAGAAGATATATATACGGAACTGATTTGCTCACTATTACAATTTACTGTATATCGATCATAAGCACGCTAAGTGCATAATGCCATCCTGGGGAGACTAATAAAATCGCATGCTACAAAACTCAAGCACAACTGGGGTGCGATATATATACACACTCTGGATCTCAAGAGCTATGCTGCTCACGTAACATCCCCACTATGCGGGACCTGAACACGTAGGAAATTATCAAGCCGTTTCATAACTCACACGGCACAATCATAATAACACATAAATTTGACGACGACGGAACAACAACCGTTGTTCTAATACCATTCCATGAAAAATGATTTTACTGAAATACACATGCCTGGATCATACGGAGCCCATAATCATATTTAAATCCATCCACAAACATCGAGCCTACCTTGCTCGTACCAAACTAGGCTAATAGCTTTACTTGGGTCCACATTAACCCACTTTATCTCATAATATGCAAGAACAACCATCATAGCCGGGGAAAACACCCCACAATCCACAACCAAATGAACTGAACACCTTTCAGGCATAACTTCTCAGGTACACAACATTCCACTTCTTTACACTCAATCAAAACCTTCAATCCATCAAGTGACTACATGTCACACTTTATATAATCTTTTTGTGGTCATGCTTCCACGACCTTTCACACAAGGTAGAAAGTCTGGACATCCAACACTGGCCATACCACGCTGTACGACAAATCAAGAACCCATAACCAGGGTACAAAGCCTCTTTCACCGAATATCAATCTCAGGCGACACTGAAGATAACACCAGCTTTCTCTGAACTTTCAAATCACTTTTTCTTTCTCTTCCGAGCTCATGACATCCTTATTAATACCGAACCGCAATCACGATTCTTACTCCCGGTTACATACTGCTAACCGCACCTAACATGCCAATATGAGGTAACGCAAGAATTCCATCATAACTTCTTAACTACCAATAGGGTGAACACTTCATCACATAGAAACTTTTTACTTAACTCAATTCAAGAGTACCATATCAACATACGAGTGAATTCCCACAATCACCCAACATGCAAATCCTTAAGTAGTAGTATATACCACTATAACCCTTCCGGGATCCGCCTATACCTGACATGCCATAGCACTCAAATGCTCCCACATGGAATCCATTACGACGGCCGACAAGCCCCGCACACACCGGCACAAACCACATGCATAACTTAATCACATCAAAAGAACTGATCACTGCCGTAAACGTGCCATTCAACCATGGCTAATCAATCTATTTTCCTTAATCATCTTCAATTTGCCTCAGGAATAATAGCAACTTCCTCCAACTCATAGCAAACTCAACCCTCACTCCTCCCGAGTGACCTTGATTCACGAGACTAGGCTGCCTAAATCCCACAACCCGTCTTATACCCTCCTGATAATCTTTCTAAAATCCGGAGTTTATTTCTCTCATTCCTCCAATACTATCCTGCATGCTGAAACATATCATAGAACATTCCAAACATCTCCCTTTTTCTCAGAAATTACTCTGCAAAAGCTCTATTCTTGATCATACTGCCTCCAGAAACCCTTAAACGCCGCATTCTTAACTTTTGAACTCACTAGGATAACTATTGAGAGTCACCCACTCTGGCTGGCCCCGAATACAATCAACTCCAAGGCTCTTCTAGCACATGAACACCCCTTTCAAGGAAACACGCGACCGAGTCACTAGCTTGACAACTCACCTATGCCTTAAGCAAAATTTTGAATCTTCCAAAGCCTAACCCTGGCCCGACAGGGCCAACTTTTGCACATATTCATCAAATCCCACGCACAATTACCCTTTTACTTCTTTCCCTTAGCTGAAATAACTTGCCAACATGCCGACAATCCGCGACCGTATGCGAAGAAAACCCTACAACCCAACTGCAGATTGTGGGACTCCCCTACTTAGCCCAAAGCTACTCCTTGCACTACTCTAGACCTTGCTGAGATCCTTTCTCCTTTGATAACGCGATCTATCTCAACCAATCCGTCCAATTCCTCCAAATCTTCTTCCTAGCACTCCATAAACACTCAAATTCTCTAGCATCATTCACACATTCCGCTTCCTACAGAATAGCCACTAGAACCCCTCACCGAGACCTGCCAACCCCGCTATCGCTAACCTATTCACAGAAGATAACCCACCTGAGGAAATCACCCGCGGACGCCTTCTAACGATACTGAAATGCACGTTCTCTGCGACATCAATACCCCATCCTATGCCCCGCTTCATTTACCAATTTTACTAGTCCGTACGCTCCTCATGGACATCCATTAAATGTACGACAATATCTTCAAATTCCAAGCTATGCTGCCGCTCCCCCACTTTGCGGATGCTCGACTTCCGCTTCTTACACCTGGCCTCAAAGAAATGGAACCACTGCCTAGCCTCATTATCAACACTTATCTGGTACTGAACCGCCGCACCTCACCATCTCTGCCAATCACATTCTTCAATACTTCTTCTCAATACTCTGACCCCACACAACCAAAGAAACCATAGCACTGCCAAACTTAACACATTCCATTCGATCAATGACGACGACTTCACGTCACAGGTGCATACCCCACCTCACTTGAAGACACCAAGTCTTACTACTTTATCAACCCCAACCGGACCTTTCATAATCCAACTACCTCCCATCTGCCGGAACTAAAATACAGAAATCTCAAAATCTCGAAATCACACTCTAAGAACTCCCTTCAAACCATTCATCACCCCCAACATACGGGCAAGCATTCTATCATAATATCGACATCACACGATAACTAATCGCAAGCATCACCACTACATGAGCATAGCCTTAACGCTCTTAGAAACACAGCTACCGAGCTGAAACAACATATTATTCTTATGCAGGGCCATAACAACAGTCCCAACCAATTATACATGGAAATATCTCGAATTACATCCATAGCAGCATTTCAACTCCTCAAATTCCTGATTCATAGCAAGCTCTCGCGACGGGTAAGATTGAGTAAGAATAAACTTAGGCATAAGCCTCAAGCGAATCGAATCGCACGATGAGGAATCAAGAAGGGAAGTATTCCTAACAGTCATGTATCCTCTCGAAGATAAGTACAGACGTCTCTGTACCGATCCGCAAGAATCTACTAGACTTGTTCATGACTCGTGGGACCTAAGGGAATCTAGCGTTATGATACCATGTTGTCACGACCCAAAATCCTTAAGGTCGTGATGGCGCCGAACATCATTGTCAGGCAATCCAAATTATTAATTAATTAAAATAAATTTCCGATTTTAACATTTATGAGAAATATTTTCTTTCACTTTATTACATATTAACCAAATAAAAATCTGTTAAGAAAAAAAATGGTTTAAATATTACACTTAAGCAAATATATCCCAACACATCCAAGAACCCAGAGTCACAAGTACATGAACAATTTCAAAGAATTTATACAATCATCACAAATCCTGTCAGAAATACAAATTCGACAAGGAAATTTACAATAAAAATTAATACAGTACGAGGGAGACTCTGTTAGCTGCGGATCGGCTCCGGATGGTGCAGCTTGCTTAAGTCTCCGAATCCTCCACATTGCTATGAAAGTACTTGTGCAATAAAATGCACAACAAGTGTAGCATGAGTACAAAAACAACGTGTACTCAGTAAGTCGCCCGCCTAACCTCAGAGAGGTAGTGACGAGAGGTTAGGTCAATTTAGAATATTTAAATGTGACACTAAGTATGATTATCATAGGCAATTTATTAAAATCAGGAATAAGTATTTTCAACTCCGTTCACGTTTAACACTTTACATCTTCGTCATATTTATAACAATTAATCAAAATGGGTTATTTAATAAAATAACAATAAATCGACGAGAAGTAACAACTTCTTCCAACATCTTTTTAATAACTTTAAACCTCTGTCATTTCAATTGATAACTTAATATTTCAGGCCAGTAATAAGGCAAAATCATAGCAACTACGCAGTAAATATCATGCGCAAGCAATGCCGAGGGTCGAACAACCCGAACCAACATAAATATAAATTGTGCACTGTCGAGGGTCGAACGACCCGAACCATAGATGCATCTATCTTCCCCGCTCGCGAATCAATCATGCGACGCGGTTAAAAATAATAAGGCTAGCCTGCTCGCGAATCATACCTGCGACTCAGGTGCTCATATGAATACACACAAATATTGGGTCATCCTGCTCGCGAACCATTCATGCGACTCAGGCACCCAAAGTTACATATATCCACACAATAAATCCGTATTTTATCAAGAAAGCGGTTTTTCTCAGGAAAGTGGTCTTAAAGGAACATGAAAAATAGTTTTCTTTTAAATCTTTGTTTTGAAACTCATTTGTCAAGTCTAATGATATTCCATAATACAACCCTACCAGGTACACAATTATCCATAGAGGAATGAATTATCTTTCTAGATGATTAGGGAAATGGAGTCTATTCTTCTTTTAGATATTCAATTACGATTTTGATTATATTAGCAGTTTAAAATTACAGGCAGGATTACAATGTACAACACACAAGGCATGCTAGTGGGTCCTAGACTACCCGGACAAGGCATAATAGTAGCTACGCACGGACTTCCGTCACCTCGTGCATACGTAGCCCCCGAAGATAATAGCATGCACTTAATTAATTCACCTAGGGACACGATTCCCCCTCACAAAGTTAGCAAGGAGACTTACCTAGCTCCGAAATTTCCATAACCGGCCTCCAAGCCCTTCCGACAACTCCAACGGGCACACAACACTCTGAAACTACCACACGGCAAAGCAATGAAAATTCATCCTAATACTCACAAAAAACTCAAATTATATACTTTCCCAACCCCACTCAGTAAAATGACCAACATGCCCTCGGGCCCACGTGCCCGAAAATCTGAAATTCTCGAAGATATATTCTACCCATAGCCTTACTAACTTAAATATACCATTTAGTCAAATATTCATGCTCAATTCGTGGCTAAATTCAAAATTTACATTTTCTAGGTTTCTTGAATAATTTCCAAAATTCCTACCAATTTCCATGCCTAATCCATGCATATAATCTTGTATTTAACTTACAAACGGGAGGAATTTACTTACCTTGGCAATGCATGAAGGAATCCTCTCTTTAAAGCCTCCAAAAATCGCCTAAGCCCATGAATAAATGAAGACAAATGAACCCAAATCCTTGTTTTATAACATTCTGTCCAGGACGATTTCCGCACCTGCGGTCCTACCTCCACACCTGCGCTCCCGCAGGTGCGACCAATCTCCCGCACCTGCGGCTTCCTCAACTCCAGCCCAAAATCGCACCTACGCCCCATTGTCTGCACCTGCGGCTTTACAGGTGTGGAAATTCCATCGCACCTGTGATCCCAGCCAAGCCTGCCCACTCTTGCACCTGCGGCCAAATCCTCGCAGGTGCGGATCACACTAGATGACAACAATTCCAGCCTTCTTCAAACTCTCAACTTGATCCGTTAACCACCCGGAGTCCACCGGAGGCCCCCGAGACCTCGTCCCATCATACCAACCTGTTCCAAAACATAATGAGGACTTGATCGAGGCCTTAAATCACATCAAACAACATCGAAACCACGAATCGCACTCAAATCCCAACTTTAGGAACTTAAAATTTTCCAACATCTACATCCGATGTTGAAACCTTTAAAATCACGTCCGATTGACCTCAAAATTTACGCACAAGTAATATTCAACATTACGGACCTGCTACAACTTCCAGAATCGCATTCCAACCTCGATATCAAAACATCCACTTCCGGTCGGATTTCTCAAAAACCTTCAAATTTCTATCTTTAGCCAAATGACCTCAAAATGGCCTACAGACATCCAAATTCACTTTCGATCGCGCTCCCAACTCCAGAACCACCATACGAAGCTATTCCCAGACTCAGAATCCCAAACGGACATCAACAACACTGAAATGCACTTCAAGCCAAAATTTATAAAATTCTTCTAAAATTCTAACTTCCACAATATACGCTGAATCGCTCCCGGGTTATCCAAAACCCGGTCCGGTCATACGCCCAAGTACGAAATCATCATACAAACCTGCAGAAACCTTCAAATCCTGATTCTGAGGTCGTTAATCTTAGTTGATTCTTCTAACTTAAGTCTTCTGGAATGAGAATTTTCTTTCCAAATCAACTCTAAACTTCCGAAATTCAATTTCGATGACACCTACAAGTCATAACACCTGAAATGAAGCTTCCCACGACTTCAAACCCCTGAACGACGCGCTAGAGCCCCAAACGTCCGGTCGGGTCGTTATAGAGTCAAGCCAAGATAGTTCGCACCAGGGAAACTAAGGCTGAAAAAGATCTTTCAGCATCAAGATAAAGCCAAAGGGAAATTTTCTCTCAACTGAAAGGGTCCTTAAATGGTTCACAGAGTATTGATAGGAGGAGCACTCATACTCACAGAGATGGACGAGAAAATTTGGACAAAGCCTATCAACTCAAATGCAGTCAAAAGATATTATGTGTAAACCGCTTATGCTTCTTCATATGATGTAAATTGAACTACGCTCGAACTGATTCCCGTTTAAGAGGGGATACGTAGGCATCCCTGTGGGTTCGGTCACAATTCAATAAAACTTCTATTTTCCCCACAGTCAGAAACTGGGACAGAATTATGAGGAGGACCCTCAAAATTCCGTAGCAAGTTAAGCCAACTGCAGCGCTTGACAGTCAGGAAAGTCATCTAGTTAACTGGGCCAGAATTTTGAGGAGGACCCTCAAAATTCTAAGGCATAAGAGGTCGCAATGTCTCTGATTGTGTCACAGTTACTGGTTTATCTAACTAAATTCTAAACTATATACTACTATGTCTTTTGAAAATTATACACGCATACTTTAATAAAGAAGAAGGAAACTTTTCTATAACAAATGCTACCCTAATAGTTTGAACAGTATCTCCGACAGAGCAGAGCAAATCAGGAGCAAAGGCAAAACAGAAAACAAAAGTGCGAACCACCCTTCCCCCAGAGAACTCACAATTTTTCTTCGGATGCAGGCATAATAACACAACGATATCCGCAGACACATGAAGTCACTGCCTTCAAGACAACAAATTATGTGGTGCAAACATCTCCAGCTAAGAAATACTTTACATTCTCACTATCACTCATCATTTTCTTGCATGAGGCTAAGCATTGCCTCCATAATTTCATAAGGCTAAGCACTGCCTTTCTTTGCACGAGACTAAGCATCGTCTCCTCTTTTTGCATAAGGCTAAGAATTGCTTTTCTTTGCATGAGACTAAGCACTGTCTCCTATTCCTGCATGAGGCTAATCCCTGCCTCCTATTTGCATGGGACTAAAAACTGTCCCGAATCTTGCATGATACTAAGACCTGTCTCAAATCATTTGCATGAGGCTAAGCCCTGCCTCCTCTTTGCATAAGGCTAAGCACTGCCTTCTCTTTGCATGTGACTAACCACCGTCCCGATTTTTGCATGAGACTAAGCCCTGTCTCAATCTTGCATGAGGCTAAGCCATGCCTCCTCTTTGCATAAGGCTAAGCACTGCCTTTCTTTGCACGGGACTAAGCATTGTCTCCTCTTTTTGCATAAGGCTAATCATTGCCTTTCTTTGCATGAGACTAAGTATTGTCTCCTCTTCCTGCATAAGGCTAAGCCCTGCCTCCTATTTGCATGGGACTAAGCGCTGTCTCGAATCTTGCATGAGACTAAGCCCTGTCTCAAATCATTTGCATGAGGCTAAGCCCTGCCTCCTCTTTGCATAAGGCTAAGCATTGCCTTCTCTTTGCATGCGACTAAGCACTGTCCCGATTTTTGCATGATACTAAGATCTATCTCAATTTTGCATGAGGCTAAGCCCTGCCTTCTTTTTGCATAAGTCTAACCACTACCTTCTCTTTTGCATGGGACTAAGCACTGTCCCAAATCTCGCACGAGACTAAGCATTGTCTCTCTTACATTGTTCTCCTCTCGGGCTAAGCTCTGCCCTCAACTTCATACAAGACTAAGCCTTGTCTTGATTGCTTCTAGAACCATGTCTTTTCACCTCATGGGATGAAATATTGCCAACATGTCCGAAGGCGCCATAGTCTGAAGGCACCATCCTCATAGCCAGAAGACAGCATGCCATGGCCTGAGGATCTCTTGAATTTGCACATCATTATTCAAAGGCGTCATGGTTTGGAGGCACCATTTTCATGACCCGAGAACATCATTTCATTGCCAACAAATCCCTTACCGCACAATTCATGGCCCGAGACGTCATGGTCTAGGGACATCATCCTCAACCGTCCAAAGACAACTATCATGGTCTGAAGGGAATTTGTATCATGTCTAAATTTACGCAAATTTATACGTATATGCTTGCAGTACATCTTCTGATTTGCAGGTGACCCCTTGAGTAACCATTATTCCAACAGAATCCCGCTCCAGTTCATTCATACTCTTTCAAACCTGACCACTCACCGTAGCCATTTCACCTATTCGAAACCTTGTACGTCATCGGTACATTTCTCCGGTGGATCCAGAACTACACACGGCCTGATTCCTATAAAACCAGGGATATGTAGGCAGCTCGGAAACCAGAGTGCGGCCTATGTTTCTCAAATCACAACCATTCGGTCAAAATTGGCTTTCATGTCTTTACTCGACAACTCTTTTATCCTTCCCGGGTATAGATGGGTAGCTGTTGATACCCAACTTTTCCCTATATTATCTTTAAAACACTATATATCTTCAAAAACAATGCATGAGCATCAATTAATATTTTTCCATAATTTTCTGTAATTTTAAAAGTATTTTTTAATTAAATTATTCTATTATTTTGTTGTCCAAATAATTACTAGTTGCATTACAAATGATTTTACAATGATTTTATTGCCTAATTTTGTCATTTATAATTGTATTAAGCTTTAATTACTTTATGCATAATTATATTTTACATTTGTAGGTTATAATTGCAATAACTTTGCGATAATAGCTCATATGCTTATAATTACTTTATTTTACACGAAAATAACCTTTTATATTTTTATAATACTAAGTAAATATTTTAAACCATTTTCATGCATAAATAACATTTTTTTTATCATTTATTAGCTATTTTTATAAATTATTTTATCAAATTAATTGGGTATTTAACAAATAGCCTGTCTTGAATTGATTTTCGGACCCAGCCAAATAGCTAACCTAACCCAATAACCTAAGCTAACCTAACCCAATACCTATAACCCAAACCCAATTACCCTACCTATTCGTAACCCGCCCAAGCCTACATCTAATCCGGGCGGTTGATCTCAAAAGATCAACGGCCCAGAACCAACCCTCCTTTTTTGATTAACCTAACAACCCCAAACCCTACCCATTACTTCAAAACCGCCGCCTCTGAATCCCTTCCCTCCTCTCTTCTCTCTCACCCTCCCCTCAACCCTAGCTCGACGTCACCAAAACCCTTTGATTCATGGGGTTTCTCTTCGATCATAGGCCCTATCCGGACTCCTATCTCTACTGGTGGTTCGACGTCCATGTTATTTGATGGAATCTGGAAGAGATTCGAAATAGACTTGGTTCAAATCCCTCATTTTCTCGATGAATCCGTCTGTGTTGACTCCTATGTCAGTGAGTACTAATGTCTTCGTGTTTATGGCTTCAACTCTCTGGTTCAAACCAGATTTTTCTCACCTCTGCTTATGTTTAACTATTTCTAGCTAAATCGTTCATATCTCTTTAGATCTGAAGCGGTTTGAGTTTGTTTGTTTCTTTTCCTTTAAGATTCTGCTATATTTTCGTATAACTGTCAACCAATTTTTGTTTTCCCTAAAATCTAGGGTTTAAATTTTTAAGAAGTTTCTGCGAAAAAGTGTTTTAAAATGTTTAAGTGTTTAGCTATGATTTTCTTCCTTTACCTTTTCAACTGGTTTCACTTGAGTTTCATCTCTATGTGTTTATGCTCTAAGGTTTCATCTTTGAAAATGTTTAAGTGTTAACTATGGAATTCTTCCTTTACTTTTTCGACTGAGTTTCATCTCTATGTCTTTACACCTTAGGGTTTTTCATTATTTGACTATGGGCTATAATGTTTTGCCCGTTTACTGTGGCTCTCTCAATTAAATTGTTTAACTTATTTACTTGCTTAATTAGGATTCAAAAATTGTCCTTTCCTTTTAAAACTGATATCTATCTGAAAAGATTTGTACCTATTCTTTCCTTATATGTGATTCGTATCTGGTACTACTTTCCTTAATTATATTGCTTGTTTGATTTTTGGGTTTTGATTGTTTTGATCGACCTGTGAATGATCTCTGGATTTACTACCTGCCTTATTTAATCTCATTCCTATCTGCTGATTTGTTCCGTGTAAGATTCTCCTTAATTTAAGTGATACTCATGTGATTCTGTCCCCTTAATTTATTTGTGTTAACCCTAATCGACTGATTAATTGGTCTTCATACCTTATTGGTGTACAATTGATTTCCTACCTTATTTATCTGCTCTATTATATGCTATACAAACCTCTCATTGTTCTGATTTTAAACACACTCTTATGCTTACATATTTATACTCACACTTACATACTCTCACCATTCCTTCACTTCACAATTTAAAAAAGCTCTCTGTTTTTCCACAAAGAACTCTCTTGGTGCTATTGTGATTTCTCCATTGTTTAGCCGACTGGAAGCCAAGGCAAACTGCCATAACATTCCTTTTTACTGTCTTCCTAACTGACATGTGTTAACGCATGTTATCCTATTTTGTTCTATGTATGTGGTTAGTTTACTTCAATATTATCATATTTCTATATGATCTATGATTCCTGTTTACTCCTTTCACAAATGGCATGTTCCACCTCCTGTTATCATATTCTGTCTTATAGTTTATTTCAACCTCAACATGTTTTCTGTTTACTTCTTTCTCGCTGGCATTCTTTAGTCTCGGTTACCCTATTTAATCCTATTTGCTTATTAGCTTAAGGTTTCAGCATGCTTCTGTCTCCTATATTCCCATATGATTTCACCTAGTGACAAGACTAATTAGGTTATCTCTAGTAATATGAAACCCTGTATAATTAGTTGTATGTTCCATGTTCTGCAAGCATGTGATATGTTTCCAACTCTGTCTATTAGTTCAAGTATCCTGACTCTTTTGTAATTGCTTTAAATATTAGTATAGTGTCTATGTCTGAACCAATACCAATCTCTTTGAACCATAAGCTAAATAAGGATTTTGTTTGTTCTAGGTGGAGTTCTGTTTGCAGTTATGTAATTTGAATCTGTTGCTCTTAATAATCAAACTGTTTATTTTCTAAAAACTCTTTCCCTACCCCCTATGTGCTGTTTTCAAACTCCAACTCCTAGTTATCTAGGTTCTTACCACCCCCAATCTGAGCACTGCCTAGGGTCCTTGAGACTCCTCTGAACTCTGATACATTGGGGATGGTCTTCTAATCTTTTACAGATTACTATTGTTCTAAATAGGGTTCTGGTGTGAGAATTGCCCAGATTCCTTGAGGCCCTTGGGAACTTTGACACACTAGAAGACCACTTTGTGTATCATGGGTGGACCACCTGTACTTGAGACTTGCTTGCTTAAAGGCCTGGTTTCCAGGTTAACATTGGGCCTGCTAAGGCTCCCCATAGTGTAATGATTAGTATTACGTAATTCATTCGTATTGGGATGTAATAATAATACTTGTAATAGACACTGGGGTTACCAGTAAAAGCTGGGAGGGGGGTTCCTATATATCTTTGTTCAAAGTTGGGGGTAGAAATCCTGCCTATAGGTCCATTGTATTGATTCCTTATGCGCATTTACAGATCCTGCCTATATGATGTTTTTCCAATTGTCTATGACTCTAAACTTTCATGATTTTGGCATACCAGAAATCCTTCCCATAGGTTTATGCCGGTTCAGCATTAAAATACATGCTCATAGGATTTCCACATATCTCTAATCTCAATGTGCATTAGTGATCATGCGAATAAGATCTTATTTGTGTAACTTAATACACTTACCGGGCAATTTGTTTAAAGTTCCTGCTCACATAGATGTCATTCCTATAAGAGATATAAAAGTCAGTTTAGATATCATGCCTATAGGGTGAAATAATTTTTCAAACGTAGAAAGCATGTCTATAGGAAATAAATAAATCAGTTTCAGCACCTAGATATGAGTTAACTAATTCTGTAAACTAGAAAGCATGTCTCTAGGGAATAAACAAATCAGTTCTAACACTTAGAAATCATGCCTATAGGAGTTAACTAATTCTGCAAAAACTAGAAAGCATGCTTATAGGATCTAAAGAAGATAAAAACCTATTTGTTAAAATCAGTTACTAGTTTATGAACTATGTTATAGGTCTATAATTAACAGTTGTAGATACCATGCCTATAGAATTCTGTTCTGGTTATCACTTAGGCAACTTATAGGAATTCTGGGACTAAAAATAACTATGATTTAGTACTGCCTGAAGTTTGCCCAGATTCAGAGGTTTTAACAAAATCAGTAGGCAAACTGATAGGTACCACTACTCGCTTTAATAAACTGTTGTCTTATATTCTGTTATGCTCATCTAGATACCCTGCCTATAGGGTCTTAAATCAATAAAAGTTGTCTATTGGAGTTGCGTGCAGTTGTTATTTACTTGTGGAGGTTAACATGAGCCCCTATTTGCTCCTTATGTGACAGTCCTATCTAAATTTTTTGTTTTTCGCTTAGCTTTCTCATTTTTTAGAAATCTATGTCAGTCTAGAACTACCTTAAATAGATGTCCTAAACACCTCCAGGACCATAGGTAATGGACGAGTAGTGCACGCATAACGCACAGGTTAGAAGCTACTAGAACGCTTAAGTAACAACTGAAAGATAGTAATTGGGTAGTAAAAGAAATGATGACCTGTACGCTAATACTATGTGTTTCACCCGGACATGGGGAAAGTTACCAAGTATTGTATGGAAATGATCCTATTGGCTAAAAAAATTAGGACCCCTTTAATTCCTGTTTTGAATAATAGTTGTCTAAATTAATTTATTTTACTCTTTAAAGACTAATTCACTTGATTAAGTTCGTTCGGGACCCACCGTTGTGGACCTCGAGGTGTTCCTAACACCTTCCCCTCAAGGTAATTTCGAGCCCTTACCCGATCGCTGGTGATGCAAACTGGTTTCATGAGTCAATTACTCTAGGTGCCCTAACGCACCTTAATATGTTAGGTGGTGACTCTTCAAATCCCATATCCCATCCCAAAAGGAAGGGAGTTGTCTCAGAAATGTCGAAACCCGATTTCATGATGAAAAAGGGTGCGCGACACTATTTATCCTAAAATTAGACTTCAACTGATTCTTTGATTTCTTTCCTTGTCTGGGTATGATTGATTTATTCCCTTATTTGTTTGTCTAGTTGACTACTATTTAGAACCCTTCTCCTTCTCCCTTTCAAAAGGACTCGAACTATCAATACTCTCACTGAAAAACTTAGATTTTAACTCTAGTTCTCTTTGCTCGTTTGTTTGTGGTCTTGGCCGGCTGAAAACCAAGGACAACTAATTTTATACTTAGCTACTGTGGTGTATTTTCTTGCTTTCCTGCCTAATTGGTAAGTCATATCCCTAGCCATTTCGTTTTCTATGCCTTCATAATCCATGTTGTTTGACCAGTATGTTTGAACTTTATTCTGAGCATGATTCTACCATTTTTATGTTCCCATGAGTTCATCTAGTTGATACTGTTAATTGATTTTACTTTGAATAATATGAATCCTCTTAAGGCTTAATTTAATGTTTTAACTTGTCTCATGCATACTGTTTGATGTTCCTGAACTTATTCTAAACTTAGCATCCTTAGGATACTACTAATATGAAATTAATTAATCAATCCTAACTTTACAGATTTGTATTGTTACTTAATTCATATGCCTGCCAAATTATTTTCTAACATGTTTTGCATCCCTCTGGATTAATGTGATGATCTGACTGTTTTCCTTAAAACTTTACCTATATGCTTATGTGATTAAACAAGTTTATCCTAAAATGTCAGCATGCACACTTAGTGTAATTAGGTCTTTTTCTGACTTAACCTGTTTAAAACTGTGTACTTTGCAAACCTTGCCAATTTGTTTCTTAGTTCAATTCTACATAGGCATTTTGTGTTCTAAACTCTGTTATGATGGTTTTTTTTCTAATATTAACCCTGTTTTAAATCTTTCCCTACCTCCTATTATGTGATACTGCTTTTAAACTCCTCATTTTAAGTCCTTTAGGTTCTATCCTTAACCTACTCAGTGTGAGAACTGGTCGGGGTCCATGTGAGACCCTTGTAAACTCTGACACACTGAGGTTTGGTTCATAATATCCTTTGAATTATTTCTGAGCATTTGGTTCTCTAGTGTGAGCATTGCCCTGGGTCCCCTGAGGCCCTTGGAAATTTTGACACACTGGAAACCTAGTTCCAATGTATTATGAAACCCTATGATGTGCTGTGGTTATGCTGGAAGGCCTGGCTGCCATGTTTATTTGGGCCTATGAAGGCTCCCTATAGTGTAACTATTACCATTATGTAATTCATT